>VMDO01002671.1:0-161857 GCA_007922755.1 Pedetes capensis | reverse complement strand
CCTGTTGTACAGAGGGTCGCTATGAGTCGGATACCGACTCGACAGCACCTAACAACAACAACGACATATATATGAGAATCGAAAATGAAGCTGTTTATAAATGAATTTGGCCCCTGCACCCTTACGTCAGGGAGAAAGTTCCAGAGCCAGGGGACTGTGGAACTACTATGTGCAAGAGGCCATAGTAAGACCTGTTTGGCTTGTAGCAGCAAAGGTCTGGCTGGATCTATTTTACACAGGCAGGCAGACAGACGAGTACCTTGTCCATCAGGTAGGGCTGACCCACCGTTTTCTTTTCAGGGTGACACCTTCTTATTTCTCTTTCCACATCTGTAATGGGAGAGAGAAATTAAGAAATATATCCCAGGGAAAGAAAGGCAAGCTCGTTAAATGCAGCTTACCTCACTGGACTCCACCCTCTGCTTACGCTTCCTCCAGCCTAAGCTTGCTGTTTGTATTTGTTCACCTGGAATGACTGGTTCTCTCACACCGGGAAACTAAGAGCTTTGCACAGAGTTTTAAGAATGACATATTCCATGTGCAGTCACCTTAGGCTCACATACCTGTTCTCTGAACTCAGGGAGAAGGACTGGGGTGAAAATAATATTCCACTTCTACTTAATGTAAAGCCTGTAGCCTTACTACTCTGGTGTCCAATCCTGTCAGATCTTGGAAGCTAACCAGGGGTGGACCTGGTTAGTACTTGGATGGGAGACCACCTGGGAACACCAGCTGCTGTAGGCTAGGAAGAAGGACCCGGCAACCCACTCCCAAAAAACAATCAGCCATTGAAAACCCTACGAATAGCAGGGAAGCACTCTCAATAGTGTTTTGCCTATTGTACCTAGGGTTGCTATGAGTTGGATCCCGACTCGACAGCACCTAACACAACAACAACTTAATGTAAAGGGATTATCTAGGTTATGGTGTGAAGGTGGTTGGGGGACTGGGAGGCCTAGACGCTGGTGATGGAAGAGGAAGGTAAGTTGAGTTCTTCTCTAGCCCCAGGGGGCTTGGACAAAGGCTCCTAAGATCAGTTCTGGCCTGGGATCCTCCAGTGGAGTTTAAGCACTCTCAAGTGACATGCTGATGGAGGGGTGGGACTTGTACTAGCCTGAGCTTGTCTTGGGAGCTTGGCTTGTCCTGGCTTTGGTTACCACTACTGAACCTCAGAGTCTCTGGTGTGAGACTTCAGAGATAACCTTGTTTGTCTCTGCCACCTGGTACTTTTTGCTTAATGACTTTGGGTGGATCACATCATGTGCTCAGTAATAAAAAGGCCAGGGTTGGATGACCTCAGGCTACCCGTGGGATTCCTTCTCTGATCTCCTGAGTGCTGGGAAGTAGTAAGGTCTTGGAGAGTGTGAAAGGCACAGTGGTCTTGAAGCTGTTCAGGGGGATGACTTTCAGACTGACTTAGGTTTCCTTGTTCATAACCCCGTGGTTCTTCCCTTCACCCTCCTCCTTCCCAGCTCCAACTGGGTTGAAAGGGACTGCACGCTAGAGGTGTTTCAGTTCCGGCCTTCTGCCTGGTTTTCCTGCAGTTTTGAGATTGCTCCCAAGGGCACCCCTGCCTCAGGTGGGCGCCCTTAAGTGGGGCTGGTGGGAAGAGGGCGTCTCTGTAGAAGAACTCACTGATGTGGCTACCTGGGAGTGGTGTGCAATCATATTTTATCTGTGTCACCACCAGGGTGTCCTGTTGGATTCTGCTTTCATCCTCTCCAAAGGGAGCTGGTTGGTGTGGTGGTAGCGGTGGGTGGCCATTCTCTGGAGGTGCTTGGAGACTTGGAAAAGTGGCTGCGCCATTCCTGGGTGGCGTGCAAATGGTCAGTTAGGTTCTTGGGAGCTCAAAATGTGAAAGAGACACTTGTTTTTGCTCCGGGCCTAGAAGCTGGCTGCGGCGTTGAGCACAACCCACCGGAGAGAGGCCCTTCCGGCATGGCCTTGAGGGCGCGCCCCCTGCTCTGTAATGGCCACCCTGGCGCCCTTGACAGACACTACGCTACCTGGGCTGGAGGATGAGGTGTGCGCTGGAGGAGGGCTCCGGCGGCCCTGGCGTGCCGCCAGCCCGCAGTAGTTGGGGAGAAGTGGAATCTCCTCTCCTCGCCCTCAGGAGCCTCGCTCGCATCGTAATTCTTTTTATTTTTACTTTCGAGCCTTGTAAGGCATGCGGATGGGGTAAGAGCGCTCCGGCGACACGTTGCCAGCTGCGCAGCGCCCGCCCGCCAGCCCGTGGGGCCAGAGACAGGGGAAGCGACCGGCCACGCGCCGCCTGCCCCCACCTGCACCAGCTGCTCATGGTCGCAGCCGCCCCTGGTCGTAGGGCCCACGCCGGCCACCTCTGTCCCGCGGTGCGGCGGGAGAGGACCACGCGCAGCCCAGCCCCGCCTCGGCCTGGATGGCGCCCTGGGAGCGCCGGGGCGCAGGCCGCGGGGTGGAGGGGGCGCAGGGCGCGGGTCCCGGGCGAGAGCCCCAGGCCGCCGGCGGCCGGGCCCACGTTTTCCCTCTCTCCCGCTCCCTCCGCCCCCTCCGCTCCGTCCCTCCTCTCCGCTCCCCCTCCCTCCCGCGCCACCCCTCCTCCTGCCTGGTCATGTGTCGCCTTTTTTTGTTTGCAGTGGAAACAATTTCTCGCCGCTCGGCGCGCCCCGGCCCGACGCGCCGCGGCGGAGGCGAGCGGGAGGCGGGACGGGGCGGGGAGAGCGGCGGGGCCGGCGGGAGGACGCGCGGCGCGCCCGGCGGACGCCGCAGGTCCCATGCCGCGCCGCGACCCCCGCGCCCCTGCCGCCCGCGCCTGCGGCCGTCCCCCGCCGCCAGCCGCCCCGGGCTCGCCGCGCTGTGCCCGCGCCTCCCTAGCGGGGCCACCAAGCGATGCCCGCGGGGCGCCCGCGAAAGTTTGTCGGCTCCGCTGAAGGGCAGCGGCGTCCCCGCGCCCCGCTCCGGCCAGGTGAGTTTGCGCCCCGCTGCGCCGGCGCCCGAGGGGGCCAAGAGGGAGGGGGAGACCGGCCCGCGGCGGCCGGGGGGGGGCGACTTCGCCGCCCTCGGAAGACGGGGGGCTCCGTAGTCCTGCGCCGGGGCCGGGCGAGGGGCCTGGGCTCGCGGGGAGACCGGAGCCCCCGCGCGGGGAAGTTGCCCGGGCCGAAGAGTTTCCTGCTCCGACGTGCGGGCTGTGTCCCGGTGCCTGGGTTTCCGAGAAGACCCGGGAGGAGCAGAGTTGGTATTGTCTGCAGAGCCCGGGATCTCCGCCGCTGCGGGCCGGGGAGTGGGTGCAGCGCAAGTGGAGACCCCAAGACGAGAAGCAGGCTCCTAACAAAGATCCCCCCCACCCCCAAATGTGCGAGCCTGGCACCAGCGGCGAACGTCTCCCGAGACCCTCGAGGCCCTACCCCTCCTCACCCCGTCTCTTTGAAACCCTTCTCGGACTCCGGATGAATTGGGGGACGGCGGGCTTTTATTGATTTGTTTTTAAGGCTCGCCACGGTGCGGCCAATAAAAGGTTTATGACATCTGACCGGCAGTGAAGGTATGCGAGCTCCCAATTGCCCTGTATACGCGGAGAAGAGCAGTTTCTCCGTTGCCTGGCAACGCCGCTGATTGACGCAGGACGCGGCCAATCGCCGCTCCTGCTGATCCCCTTGAAATGTTTTTGACAAGTACAGTAGACCCGAGTGGAGCGAGTGCGTGCGTGCGCGTGCATGGAGGGGGAGGTCCCCGGCCCCCCAAACTCCGGTCTGCACAGCTCCGCTTCGGTAGGATTTCTCAACTTTTAAAAGTTCATATCGAACATCTGTTCAGAGCTGGACCGTAATGCCTTTGTCAGTTATTTGGAGGCTTTTTCATACTAGGCAAGAAACTAAGCTTTTCTGCGGCATTTTTTCCATTTGAAAAAACAAAACAAAACACAGCAAATCATAAGAAAACAAAAAGAAGGTGTGTGTGTAGGAACGTAACCAATGGCAGACCTAAAAGTTGTAAGGAGGTCACCAGTGAATAACTCTTTTGCCTGTCTAGTAAGAGCAACCTTATTGGCCGCAGATTAAAAATGTTTGCTTAACTGCAGGCTCACATGATCCGGATTCTTTTTTTCCCCCTTCTCTAAAATAACAGGGGAAGAAAAAAAACAGATTTGGCGAATTATGTCGTTAGAGTATAATAATGGAAAACTCCTCAGCTGTGGTTTCTGGGAACTGTTGTTGTTGCTCTTCCTTTCTCCTTTCTTTTAAACATAGAACTAAAGTGATCAGCAGCGCTCTGTACTGTTACTAGAAAATGCGGGGTTTGTAAGGATGCAGTTAACGGAGAGTCCAGGGATCAAATGATCAAAGGGTGTGGAAACCGCCCCCCAACCGTCTCCATTTTTTAAAAAACAATGACCTTTTTTCCCCCTGATATAACCACATTGCTAGCAGTGTTTGTTTAAAACAAAAGAAAACATGGAGAATAGCATGTTAGTTCCTTTGGGAAGCTACTGACAAATAAGCAAATTAAAAAGAAAGAGAGCAGCACGTTGTCATAGCAACAGTGCAATTAAATTACTTTACTGTCAGCCATGATATAATTTTCCTGTTTGGAAGCTCAGGAGACATAAAACTTTCATTTGGAGCTAAAGTTGACTTCAGTGGCTGGGTAGTTTCCTTTTGTGCTCTCCTGTGTGCATATAGTAGTAATCACATTTTCTGATGGGATCTGAGGAAACTTTAAGAGAGACAAGCCTAGCTTTGATTGGTTCATAAGGAAGTTAAAAGTAATATCAGGATGGACTTTGTCATATACCCAAACCTAAAGATATGGGATTATTTTTTTTCTTTAACATGCATCAAGTATTATGCAGAATAGCATACACCAGGAAGAAATTGCATGAACCCGAGGCATCTGGGCTGTCTTGCCTGGGTTGAACTGTTGTGCTCTGCAGAGGTTTCTCTCTTTAGAGGTGGGTATCTTGCAGCAGCTCCAGAGAGCTTCCCTTCTTGCCTTCTGTCCAGCTGGTTAGTTGTATCCCTTTGGGAAAAGGGAAAGAATGGCAATTCGCTGGTACTCTTGGCTGGTTGTTTGGTGCCCCACCTCATGTTTTCTAGAATCCCCTTCTAGAGCTTCCTGCACTGCAGTAGTGGGTATTTTAGATGTGCTGTTAAATTAATGGGGCTGGGATTTGGCTCAGTTGGTAGAGCGCTGCACTGCAGTCTCTGAGGTCCCAAGTTCAATTCCCAGCACCACAAAAATGGGAGAAGGACCTGGCAATCCACTCCCAAGGCAATCCAGAAACAGTCAGCCATTGAAAACCCTATGAGGGTCGCTATGAGTCGGACACCGACTCGATGGCACCTAACAACAACAACAACAGTTAAATTAATGGACATTTAGAGGCCTGGAATGATTATGTTATATATTTGAAGTGTTCATTCATTTTCCTAGGCAGATGGCTTGATCTCCTTACTGGAGGGGGAAAAAATTAAAAACAGACATTTTTCTTAAACCAAACATACTGTTTTAGCTCTACACACAGAGTGGAAGACCTTTTTCATTATATTTACTGCCCTATCTTATGTTGAGTCGAAGAGGGTTGAATGTGCTTTGTACTGGGCTATTCTGTTTGTGGAGTTTCCACCCCCTTATTTTCTTTTCTCATCAGGTATTTTACTCTCTGTTCTAGGTCATTGATAAAAATGGGGATCGGAGTGGTGTGGGGGATAGAATTCTGTAACAATTTTTGTTGAAGTTGTTTTCCTGTCTTGAGGCTCCCAGTTGCTTTCCTCCCCCCATTGTAATTATAATTTTAGTTAATGGCCTATCTTTTATTCCCATTTATTTGTTTAGTGCCTGAAGTTACTTGCTTTTTCATTCTGCATGTAGAGTCCTAATAGAATTTAATATACTTCCTCAAATTCAAATCCACAAAATTCCTAGTCATCCTCTTCATACTTGCCAAAGGTGATTAAAGTTGCAGTTTTTGACTATGACTTTTGTGGGGAGAAAAAAACAAAACAAAACAACAACTAGAACAACCAAATCAGTGGTCCCTTGATGCCACAGTTTTAATTTCAAGACTCTTCATATGGAAACAGCTAAATTAATCTGAAACAACTGGCCTTAAGGTTTTTTTTCCCCTTTCCTCTCCTGTCCTCTCATCTCCTCTCCTCTCTTCTTTCTTCTCCTTTCCTTTCCTATTCTCTTCCTTTTCCTATCCTGACAGAGTGTTGCTCTATAGCCCAGGCTGGCCTCAAACTTAGCATCCTGCCTCAGTCTCCCGAGGGCTAGGGATTACAGGACAGCACCAACACACTTGGCTGGCATTTTCTTACTTTAAGATGCATAAACAATGAGCTTGGTGACACAAAGTCACAGGAGTGACTTTTTGTAGTGTTTGTCGTGAAGCTTTAAAGAATTTTACGTGTTCCCTACTCACGGATACCAGAAGCTACAAGGCACTAAGAGGTCATCAGTTTTCTCCTGGTCGCAGTGAGAGTTTGTAGATAGGGAGACGCCATTCCAGAATTGCTTATTTTGCGATATATTTGTGTTTCAAAAGTGCTGTGTATATTCTCAGGCTTGTTTAAGGGATGGCAGGTCACCATGCTATTTAATGGTGAACTGATTTTTTTTCCCTCTTTTGTTTGCTTCTGCCTCCCAAGTGCTGGAATTACAGGCATGCAGCATCATACTGGGCCTGATTTTTCTTAGGGTATCTCTGTGGTGAGCCTGCAGCCGTAGCCGTGTGGCATCTGATCCCATCAGATCTCAGAAGCTAAGCAGGGTCGGGCCTGGTTAGTCCTTGGATGGGAGACCGCCTAGGAACACCAGGTGCTGTAGGCTTGGGAGTCGGATCCGACAACCCACTCCCAAAACTCAATCCATCACTGAAAACCCCATGAACAGCAGAGAAGCACTGACAACATTGTTCCCCCTGTTGTATGTAGGGTCGCTATGAGTCAGATACTGACTCGATGGCACCTAACAACAACATCTCTGTGGTGTGATTGTGGGCTTGTGTGGCTCCATGTGGGAGGCATGAGGTGATGTTCTGATGTAGCGGGGATCCCCAGCGCAGGTGGGGCGCAGGGAAGCCGAGCTGCCTGTCTGTTGAGATTCCTCGGTTGCTCATTTCTTTGTACTCTCCTTCCTTAGGAGCCTTCACCTAAATGGGTCCAGTCATGCCTGCCAGTAAGAAGCCAGAAAGCTCAGGAATCAGCGTGTCCAGTGGACTGAGTCAGTGTTACCGGGGCAGCGGTTTCTCCAAGGCCCTTCAGGAAGACGATGACCTCGATTTTTCTCTGCCTGACATCCGATTAGAGGAGGGGACCATGGAAGATGAAGAGCTGACCAACCTGAACTGGCTGCACGAGAGCAAGAACTTGCTGAAGAGCTTCGGGGAGTCGGTCCTCAGGAGCGTCAGCCCGGTCCAGGACCTGGACGACGACACCCCTCCGTCCCCCGCCCACTCTGACATGCCCTACGATGCCAGGCAGAACCCCAACTGCAAGCCCCCCTACTCCTTTAGCTGCCTCATATTTATGGCCATCGAGGACTCTCCAACCAAGCGCCTGCCAGTGAAGGATATCTACAACTGGATCTTGGAACATTTCCCGTATTTTGCAAATGCGCCCACTGGGTGGAAAAATTCAGTGAGGCATAATTTGTCGTTGAATAAGTGTTTTAAGAAAGTGGACAAAGAGAGGAGTCAGGTAAGCCTCTTGGGTCTGGCGTTGAACTTTTTAAAATTTACACATTTTCTGCATTAAAAACGAATTTATATTTATCAAACTGAAGCAGCAGTTATAAGTGGATTTTTATTTTATTTTATTCAGATGATGATTGTGAAAAACTTCCTTTTCCTTCAACATATTAGTTATATCCTGTTGGGTTTTTGCGCTCTGTGGAGGGCAACCCACTCCTAGGGTTTCCCAGTATCACACAATAGTGGTTTGTAGACCTGATGGGTGCTCAGTACCATCCCTTCTGGTGGATTGGCTGGTGTGGTTTTAGAGTTCAGACAAACATCTGTATTCCAAGGGCAGCCATTGCCCACAAGATTATGCATCAGGAACGTTGCCACTGAGAGCTAGAGAAAAATACCACTTACTTTCTTTCCAAATTCAACTTGGAGAAAGGTACCTTCTCTACTGTTCTGAAATAAATGGATAATAATGGACTTTGGAAGGGTACCTGAGTATAATCATAGACTCCAAAATCAATCGGAGACCTAAGTTATGAAATCTGTGTGTGTGTAAGTGTTCGGCAACACTCTGAGTGTGAAAAATTGGCTCAGGGTAAAGTTCCCATTAGAAACTGGCCTTAAAAAGGTTGAATGTTAGGGCTGGGGATATAGCTTCGTGGGGAGAGCGCTTGCCTGAAAAGGTTGAATTTTGGCTTTGCAAAAATCTTCGCTCCCGCTGTTGTGGTTGGTTAAAAGAAGGCAGTTTTATTTTTTTACTTTTCTTTTAAGGAATGTGAGAGTTGCACTAGAGATGATAAGGTTGGCAGAGCTGGAAAACACGACTGAAGTAACCCGGAGTTCTGGAAAGTAGTGTACCTGCAGTTAAATTGCGAGGAAAGATTTCCTGCACTAAGTTTTTGTGTCCCTGTGTTTTCTAGCTTTGCTTTTCGTATCGATGACGTGGGCTGTGTGCTCCTTGTATTCTGCTTTCTATGCTTGTTGAGCCTGCAGTGGTAGCCCTGTGGCATCCGATCCCATCAGATCTCAGAAGCTAAGCGGGGTCGGGCCTGGTTAGTACCTGGATGGGAGACCGCCTGGGAACACCAGAAGCTGTAGGCTTGGGAGAAGGACCTGGCGACCCCCTCCCAAAAATCAATCTGCCATTGAAAACCCTATGAATGGCAGAGAAGCACTGACAATAGTGTTTCCCCTGTTGTACAGAGGGTCGCTATTAGTCAGATACTGACTCGACGGCACCTAACAACAACAACAACATGCTTGTTGAAGTTCAGTTTGGGTGCAAGACCACCATGGCGTGGGACTAGCATCTTCGGAGCTGGGGGTGTTTGATTTCTTTCTCCCTAGAGACATGTTTCTGTTTCCAGTAGACTCTTGAGTCTGAGGACATTCTACCTGTCTTTCATAGAGAAGAATATGAATAAGGAAGGGGGGCAGCTGTATTTCTTTTTGCTCAAACTGGACATGTTTCTCTATAAATGCTGTTCACCAAGTTTATGTTCAAGATGGGGGTGGGGATGTGGGGTTTGGGAGGAAACGTGGCCACCAAAGAGCTTGGCTGTGATCACTGGTGTTGGTGATGCCTGGCTGGAGTGTAGACGTGAATGTTCATGAGTCTTCTGGGTCTTTCCTTCCTCAGGTCTTTACTTCTGTGTAGCTGTGACAATCAGACCCTGCATATCTATCAGCTTGTCATACTGTGGGGGGTTGTGTGTTGCTATGATGCTGAAAGCTGTGCAACTAGTATTTTCGATGCCAGCAGGGCTACCTGTGGTAGATAGATTTTAGCTGAGCTTCCAGGCTAAGACAGCCTAGGGAGAAGGACCCAACCGCCTACTCCTGAAATAATTGTTGTTGTTGTTAGGTGCCCTCAATTCGATATCTGACTCATAGCGACCCTCATAGGGTTTTCAATGGCTGACTGTTTCGGGATTGCCTTGGGAGTGGATTGCCAGGTCCTTCTCCCATTTTTGTGGTGGGAATTGAACTCGGGACCTCAGAGACTACAGCGCAGCGCTCTACCAACTGAGCTAAATCCCAGCCCCCTGAAACAATTAGCTATTAAAAACTGTAGGGTTAGCAGAGAAGCACTGTCAAATAATACCAGAAAATGAGCCCCCCAGGCTAGAAGGCACTCAAAAGACAACTAAGGAAGAGTTGCCTCCTCAAAGTAGAGTCGACCTTAATGGTGAGAATGGAGTAATGGTCTTGGGGCCTCCTTTTGCTGATGTGGCATAACACACAATGAGAAGAACCAATAGTGTCTGCAACAGTGGCTCATACATAAAAGGATCATGTGCAGGGCAGTATTGAGTAGAGTTTCATTCTGTTGTCCTTAGGGTTGCCATGAGTCAAATCTGACTCCGTGACACCTAACAATAAAAAGGGACAAAGTGTACCACTTCTAATGAGGGAGGAAAAGTTCTGGGTCAGTGAGTCCTGTGTTATCCCCAGCTTCTTACCTCTCTCTTATCCTCCATTTCTCAGGGATGGACAGGTGGAGACCAACTTGGAGATTTGTATCTGTTGAGGTCTTTCAGATCACTCTAGGAACTTAGAAGTGATTCACTATCCTGCTGTGAAGAACCAGCTGTGGTATTAAAAGCTTCTGTGTAGGTTGGTCCTTGAGGGAAGGGAAAGTCTGAGGAAGCAATTCCAGACCTAGAATGTGGAGAAGAAAGTGCTGATCAGAATTCCCAAAGCCCCGTGTCACGGATAAAGCAATGAACAGGGCTTTTCGTTTGGTGTAAATATTTTTTCAAGTTAGAGCATGCCCGAGCCTCTGTGTTTGCCATGGTGCAGGTGCACATAAAATTCATTTAGCAAATGCACACTCTAAAATATTACGACCAGCTCCGAAGTGTGCAACAGGCATTCTGAGGATTATTCATGACCCAGCCCCCAGTGTGGCAAGATGTCTTGGATAGTGCGTGTCGAATCTTCGACTACCCTCTCCACACACCTGCCCCGCACTGCCTTCTCGGAATCATGTTTTCCTGGGGTGATAGCTGTCAACCTGGGAACGCACAGATACCATCTGTTGACTGGGAGTGGTTTTAAGGACTGGAGATTGTTAATCCTAGAAAATGTCAAGTCGAGGCTTCCTTGCCAGGCTGACCTGTATTGACATGTTTCTGATCGGATGCCAGTCAGTTTTGTGGTTGACTCTGTTCCCAACATCTGTGATGCTCTGAAAACAAAGGGAGGGGTGTGACTTTTTCCTCTTTTCTCCTCTTAACTTGGGTGACCCTGGGCTGAGTTGATGGCTGCTCCAAAGGGAAAAAGCTCCCAGGTACACTCAAGTGTACTCAGGTGCTACGAGGACCTTGGCCCTTGCCTGTTCTCTTGGGATTTTCTACTGGGCTTGCTGAGCAAAAGGGAAGACATTCCCCCTGATGTTTTGCCCAGTGAGAAAGCCCCTTAGGCTCTCCAGGTACACTTGATTTTTTTTCTTGGGGATTTTTACTTGGCAGTTGCTCTCGTTCTGAGGTTCAGCCTTAACACAGATGACTAAATACATCCACATGCTGGTGAAAAATATATTAGATGAAGTTGAGAATGGAAGCCCTGAAAATGGTGTGCACTGAATGAGCTATTCCACTTTGTGTGTATGTGTGGTTGAAAGTATAGGACACAGTTAAGCTTGGCCTACCAGAATGCGGAATCCTGTGCTATCTTGTTCCGGAAGGCTTGGAACACAGACCCTGCTGTACAGCTGTTTGGCTGGGACGCTGGAATGGGAAGGTTCTAGATTGCATCAGAATCATGGGTGGCACCGAAAAGCAATGAACTCCCTGGAGTTTGGTTCTGAGATACACTAGGCAAAATCAGTAGCTCAGATGAGCCTCATAGGTGTTTGTGACAGTAAGCTAGGTTTGAGAGTCTCTGAAACACGGTGCCCTTCTCTGTTCTTTCCAACTGCGGAGATTCGGTTAAGAACATTGTCTCAGGAACAAGGAGGTCAAGAAATGATAGCCAGGTTTCCTTCTGTTTTACCTCTTAAAGGACTTTATAAGATAGAGTTTTATTTTTATTATTGATCATGGACGTTTTCAAGCAGACACAGAAATGGGGAGAATATAACTCTATGTACCCATCACTCCCATGACCCACATCCAGATCCAACATTTAAAGAGGACTTGCCTTGCGTCATCCAATCTTTGTTGTTGTTACTAGGGCTGAAGCATTTTGAACCAACTTCTAGATCTTATGTCATTTTATTTCAAAATATTTTTGTGTGAGAATAATCCGTAATTTGTCCCCCTCCCTCCCTTTCTTTTCTTTCTCTTTCTTCTTTTTCTTCCGTTCCCTTGTTTTTTCCTTTTTGAGACAAGGTCTCGCTATGTAGCTCAGGCTGTCCCAGAACTCACTGTGTAGTCCAGGATGGTGGTAATTTCTTCCATAGACGCGCTACCACTGTCCTCCCCTGGCAAAATTAGCAGTTTTTTGGTGTCACCTAATACCAGGTATTCAAATATCCCTGATCCCTGAAAGTTTAAAAAAAATGTTTGTTAGAATTAGGATGCACACGTGGTTTATGGATGGTTGCACTTGGTTGTGGTGTTTCTTAAGGTGTTTGGATCTGCTGGACTCTTATTCGCTCTCCCCCTTTTTCATGCCTTTCCTTGTTAAAGGCACCATCCCTCGGTCTTTAGAATGCCCCACGTTCTGCCCTCTTGTGATTTCATTTCACTTGCTTCCCCATCTCCTTGAATGGAAATAAGCACCAAAATCGAGATCACATGACTTCTGGGGTCCCGTGCCCCAGGCATGTGGTATGTAGAGTGTCTCATGTCCATGCTGAGGCCTGATGGATGGGCTTCTGGGGATACTGAGGTCGTAAACTCTCACATCCACCCTTTGTCTTATTATGGTGTTATCTGCGAGTGATCTTTGCCCAAATGAGTCAAGTGGTGTTTTGAAGTCTGGGGTCATTTTTTAGTTGTTGTTCTTCTTGTTGGTAGGTGCCGCTGAGTCGGTATCCGACTCATAGAGACCCTCTGTACAACAGGTGAAACACTATTGTCAGTGCTTCTCTGCTATTCATAGGGTTTTCAATGGCAGATTGATTTTTGGGAAGGGGTTGCTGGGTCCTTCTCCCAAGCCTGCAGCATTTGGTGTTCCCAGGCGGTCTCCCATCCAGGTACTAACCAATTTTTTTTTTTTTTTTTAGTTAGGACTATAAAATTAGCATGCACCAACTCTGGGTATTTGTAAATGAAAGTAAAAATACAATTCTTTTTTATAGATTAGATTACAATGGCACAGGTATGAGTGTTTCTATTTCTGTGCTTTTTCTTTACTTCTCCTCTTGCTACTTTAACAAATAACATTATTACCATCGGAAGGTTTATAAAGGAAATATTGTACAGAAGTATGCTTATTATATCAAATGCCCAGGGCCTTGAATACAGTTTTAGCTCCTAATGGTGGGCAACTTGGGGTGGCTGAAAAAGAGGGCCAAGTTGGAAGCAGGCCTCCTGGTTCTGGTTTCCATGCTAGCAGCACCTGGTTGTCTGGGGAGCCTCTGTTTTCTTGTATATAGAAGCAGGAATTGGCAGTTCCTCAGGGCTTTTGGGGACTGACGTTTATCTTAGTTGGTAGAGGGCTGCTCTGCATTCTCTGAGACCATGGATCTGATTCCCAGCACCACAAAAATAGGAGAAGGACATGGCAGCCCACTCCCAAAACAGTCCCAAAAGACCAGCCATTGAAAACCCTATGAGGGTTCCTATGAGTCGGACCCAGTGGCACCTAACAACAACAATAGGGCTTTTTAATCTGTGAATATTTAGATGTCTGAGATTCTGTGGGTTTTACACTTGAGATTATTGGCAACGTGTCATGTCATAATGCATATTGCATTTTTCTAGGGAAAGGATCCCAAGATTTTGTTTGCTTAGCTTTTAGATTATTTATATATATTTACTTACTGTGCTAGGTATCAAACCTAGGGCCTTGAGCAAGCTGGTACCATTGAGCCATACCCCTCCTTCAGTGTTTAGATTGAACCCAGGGCCTCGTGTTTGCATGCTTTGCAAGTGCTATAACACTGAGCTGCACCCCCAGCCCATTTTTTTTTTTTTACTTTTTTAAGACAGAGTCTCACTAAATTACGCAGACTGCCTCTGGTCTCGACCTTGCGATCCTCCTGCCTCTGCCTCCCAAATCGCTGGGATTATAGGTGTGTGCCACTGCACCTGGCCCACTGTTTAGATTGTTAATGGTGCCTCTGACTCAGAAAAGCTACGGAGCCACACTTGCTCCGTAACAATAGTGTGCATATGTGGACCGTTTGCTTTGTGCTTTGCAGGAGCAGCATCCCCTTTCTTCCTCACTACAGCCCTATGAAGTGGGTCCTATTGTTTTCCTGCTTATACTGGGTGAAGAGTTAAGCATGGAGGGGTTAGGTGGGTGGCAGGAGGTCCCATGGCTAGTAAGTGGCAGCATGGGAGTTCACCCTGATTCCCACCAGTTCCAAAGGATGTGCACTTAACCCTAGTGCTTGATTACACCTTCTGAGTCCAGTGGTCATTGTAGATGCCCTCCTATGTGTTTCCTCGAAGTGTCCTGTGAACCTGGGTTATAGGGGAATTGTTGTTGTTGTTGTTGTTGTTGTTAGGTGCCGTCGAGTCTGTAGCCGACTCATAGCGACCCTCATAGGGTTTTCAATGGCTGACTGTTTCTGGATTGCCTTGGGAGTGGATTGCCAGGCCCTTCTCCCATTTTTTTGGTGCTGGGAATTGAACTCGGGTCTTCAGAGACTGCAGTGCAGCGCTCTACCAACTGAGCCAAATCCCAGCCCTATAGGGGAATAGAACAACCCAAATAAACCCCAGAGCACCTCTGGGGGTGCAGAATAGAGAAAGAAACATAGAGAATAAATATAAGAGCTATAATAATTTTACAGAATATTTTTTCACTGATGAGATGGGGCTAAGTTCTTTTTATTGTTGTTGTTGCTGTTGTATTTGGAGGTTGAGCCCATGACCTCAGACATAGTTTGCAAGTGCTCTACCACTGGGCTGCACCTGCAGCCTATTTTTTATTTTATTTTATTTTTTTGCGATACTAGGGTTGAACCCAGGGCCTTGCGCCTGCATCCTTTGCAAGTGCTGGACCACTGAGCTGCACCCCCAGCCCATTGTTTTTTTTTTTAATTTTTGAGACAGGGTCTCGCTAAATTATGCAGACTGCCTCTGGTCTCAAACTTGCAATCCTCCTGCCTTGGCCTCCCGAGTCTCTGGGATTACAGGTGTGTGCCACTGTGCCTGGCTTATTTTTAATTTTTAATTTTGAATCAAGGTCTTGTTAAGTTACACGGGCTGCCTCTGGCCTTGCATTCTCGATCCTTCTGCCTCCACCTTCAGTCCCTGGAATTTAGAGGTGTGTGCCACTGAGCCCAGCTGAGATGGGACCAGAATCTGTCTTTGTCAGTACATGGGAAGGTCTTGCATTTGTACCAGGCATATCACTCACTGCCTTAGTAGCTCCTTATTTTCAGACTCTGTTCCAAGTCCCCTGCCTTGCAGGACCCCTCCATTGGGGTCTGTCCCAAGTTCAGCAGCCTTTCTCCCTACATAGACACCATTTATATAAATTTTCCCTCCAGTCTCTGCCCCGATGATGTTTGCTCTGCCCTCCTGGTGGATTGGACTCTTTAGCAAAGGTAGTACTTTGTGACAATCCCTACCTCCCTCCCCTGCCATAGGCACAGTGGCTTCCAATTGTCTCCTGTTATACCAGAGCATTTCCATCTCCTGACACTGGTCAACATACCTATTTTATTGGAGATAACTTGGAAGTTATCTTACTGGATATTGGAAGATGACTTATTTTTTGGGTAAACAGCTCCCTTTGAAGGACAGTGCCTGCTGACTCTCACAGGTCCATTCCTAAGAATCATGGAAAGGTGGAGTGGGACATGCGGAAATGTGATGAAGTATAGAGGATGCCGCCGTGGTCCTGAGGCCAGCGACAACCCTGTTTCCCAGGCTGGTGCTGCCTCCTGCAAGTGTCAGAAGCTGCTCTATCAGAAGGTAGTCTCTTTCTCCCCAGTGCCCAGCGCTGGCAAGGGGCTGATTTCTGGTGTCTGTGCTGGAGATCGCCAGCTTGGAAGGTTAGGTCTTTACCAGTGTCTCCGTGGACTCTGAAATAAATAGATCCCTATGTCATGGGCCCTGGAATGGGAAGCTTTTCGTTCCACAGCATCTGTCCCAAGAAATCATTGCACATTGGTCCCAAGAAATCATTGCACTGCCCTTGGCCACGTTCCCTGGCTCACTCCTGGCCTTTCACTCCATCCTGCTTCCCCCGGCACATTCCTGCTTTCTTGCCCTTCTTGCCAGTTGTTTACTGTTTGGTCATTCATTTAGCAAATTTTCTAATTTTTTAAGTTAAATGATTATGGTTTGAAGTATCTTGTTACCTGATACTTTGGAGACATCAGGAGTTCTCTGCTTATTCAGGCTTTTTTTTTTTTTTTTTTTTTGTAGAATTATTTGGTGACGTTGAAGGTTAAAGTAAAAAGTGAGGTCTGATTCTTGCTTTAGAAGCTAACATTTCAAGGAAACAGGAAGCGTAATAAAAATAAAAAAGAATCAGGTACAGTAAGTGTCTGACCAGTGAGTGATTGGTTATCTGAAGTCAGGAAGGGAGGCTTTCCCTCCCAGAAAGAGGCACTTGAAGCTGAGATAAAACGTGACCATGGGCAAGTTTTGAATACTCCTTATAGAAGAGAGCCCTTGACTAAGTTGTTTACAAAGCATTTTTGGGGTGTGGGAATGAGCTTGAGACCTCCGAGAACGGAGTAGGTAGGATGGGGTTTGCCTGTTTAATCATAGAAGCTGCAAATAGTGATTTAAACAAGCTAGAAATGTATTTTCTGCCACATGAATAAGTCTGTTTTCTGCTTTTGCATGTATAGTGCATTGCTGGTTTCCATTCTCCCAAGTCTTTCCATGGTCTAAGATTGCATCAGCTGGCATGTTATCATTTCAGGAAGGGAGAAAGAATTTGCAGGGAAAGTCAAAAGGGGGTCTTGCGGAGTTAGCAGTTTTAGGGAGCTTTCCCCAGAAACCCAGTACTCTGCTTTTTTCTCATTGGCTCTAGTCGGTCACATGATCTTCTTTAGCTGTGGGGAAGGCTGGGAAATGTAGGTTTTTAGCTGAGCCCATTAGGACCCCAAATAAAATGTTAGTTCTATTACTAAGCAAGCTTGCAATTTTTTTTTTGCCACGAAGGTCTAGATGCTTATGAGATGAGTGTTGCTAGGCCCAAGGGATGTGTTGGAACCATGTCAGAGAAAAAGAAGGAAGGAGGTGGTTGGAAAATTATAAGGTAAATAGGAACGGGGACTTATTGAGAAGGGTGAAGATGCTAAGCAGAAAACTTTAAATTGCTCTAGTAATTTAAGTAAAGTTTTTTTTTTTTTTTTTTTTTTTTTGGGTGGTACTGGAGATTGAACCCAGGGCCTTGCGCTTGCATGCTTTACAAGTGCTGGACCACTGACCTGCGCCCCCCCAGATCTTTTTTTTTTTTTTTTTTTTTTGTAGACAGGGTCTCACTAAGTTATTCAGACTGCCTCTGGTCTCGAACTTTCGATCCTCCTGCCTCCACCTCCCAAGCTGCTGGGATTACAGGCGTGCGCCACCGCACCCGGCTAAGTAAAGTGTTTTTTAAAAACATTCCAGTTAACCAGGGTTTTGCTCTCTGATATTCTGGTTCCACTGCATTTAATGTCTTCAGAAGCAATAGCTGAAGATGTAGTGTACGCCAAGTTTGATAAGAAAAGCAAGGAGACACGTGGTTAAGGATAGTCTTGGCCAAAGTTGTTCTTTAATAATAACTTGATGGTTTGCTCTGTAAGATTACAGACCGTTTTGAGAAGAAAGAGAAGTCTTTGATTGGGAGTGTGTGCACGCCCGTGCTTGTTTGAGTACCTGTGTGTGTGAACTCAGCAGGAGGCAGTAAATATAGGCAGAGCTACTGTGCTGCGTCTCGGGGGAGCAGGGTCTCCTGTGACTCTGGCTTTCTTCCTTGTGTGTGCATAGGGGCTGTGGGGGCTCCTCTGGGCCCTGGAGGCTTGGGTTCAGTGCTTCTCTCTGTGATGTGCCTCCCAGCAGTCTGTAACTGTCTTCCTCTAGGGACAGGACTGTTAAATGATTTAACTAGTATCATGAGGCAGAAAACGCCCATGTTGCAGAACATTTGCTCATAATTTTTTTTTTTTTTAAAGAAAGAAAGGCCAAGTCATATGAGTGCTGACCTCAGTCATGGCTATAGTGGAGGGAGAAAAAAGTGCAGATCTCTGGGAGTCAGAGTCCAGGCAGCCTGGCACAGAGCCAGGGCATACAGTCGCCCCCAGCTCTCCTGTGTACCTCAGTGAATGCTGAGTTTGTTCAGGCCGTCTGCAGATGCCATCGTGTAATGTGGAGACTGGTGTTTGAAGCTATGCTTCTGGGCCCTCACAGAACACTTTGTAGGCAAAGTGAAAATTAGACTCTGTGCTTGTAAAGAAAAGTAGCCTCAGCTTATTTTAGCAGTGGGTCATTTATGCTACATAGGTTTGTGGACTGCCAGGCACTGTTCTGGGTGCTGGGGATACAGTGGTGGGCTGTGACAAGTTGCTGGATGATCTGCGCTATCTACGGTGTGGGAGTGGGTGAGGAGGAGACACCATGTTACACACTACCATACATAAACAGGGCAAGTCATGTATTAGATGGTGATACATGCAGTAAAGAGAAGTAAACAAGATAATGTAATAGAGAGGGGTGGGAAGGAATATAGGAGGCTTCTCAGGAACTGACTGGGCATACCTTGAATAGCAAGACGGGTATACCCATGCAAAGGCGCTGGGGTGGATATGGCTGGAAATGTCCAAGGAATAGAAAAAAAGCCCACAGGAAGCATATTAGAAATGGGAGAATGAGCTGTTTAAAGGGACTGGGGGAGGGGAATATCTTTTTGAGGCTTGTTCAAGTGGTGCAGGTAACAGATAATGGAAATTATGCTGATTTGCTCCAGGGTCAGAGGTGGTGGATGAAGGCATATGGGCAAATTTGGGTTGGAAGGCGAGGTGAGAGTTACAGCAAAAATTCTCTTGCGTGTGTTCACTTGGAGATGGTTTTTGAACATGTAAATGAAGCCATCAGGTAGAAAGTTTGAAGCTCAGTAGAGAAGTTGGCATAGGGGTATAAGTCTGGAACACATTAGCACATAGTCACTGGAAACTGAGGAGTATTTCTGGCTTACCTCTCAATCAGAAAGGAGGCAGTCAGTCCACCCTCTATTTCTATTCTCCACTTTTTGTAATGAGGATGCAACTCCTAAATGTGTTTGGGGCAGTTGCATCTTTGATATGATGAGAGAAATGCACTCTCGGAGCCATCCCATTTAGCAAAGACCCTACCCCAAGACTTCTGTGAGTTCCTTGCCATCTGGTCCCTGGCTGGAGAGAGGAATTTTTCTTGTATATGTGTCTCCATAGCAACGAGTTTGCAGTTGATATGGAAAGTAAGCAGTTGCCTTAGCAACGGAGTTACTGATGTGGTGGCTCCCTTGCTTTCAGGGAGTGGATAAGCTGACCAAACTAGTTCAGATGCATCTTGGAGGCTGCACACACTGGCCCTGCCAGTGTAAAACCGGTTCAGCTTTAAAAGGGATCGCAGCCCCTCTTCCTTCCAGAGGAAGGGCTTACGGTGGTAAAAAAATCAGACAAAAGTAGTGGCTGTCAGTTGAAACAGATTGTAAGAGATTTCCTAGAAGAATGTTTTTAGTTTAACAGAATGCCATAGTCAGGGCAAACTTGATTGCATGGTAAAGAAAGTCACCTTGGTTGACCTAAGGAAAAGAGTCCTTGTCCCAGGGACATAGTAATCAGTTCAACAGACTAATGACCAAGGGTAACAAAGCACATCTCAGATCTATGGTGATTGAGACTGCTGCTTCTGCCCTTCTCTGGTCCTGTGGCTACTCATCCCTGCCTTTCCCTGGGGGTTGGTTTCAGATTCCCACTTTGCTCCTGGCTTCTTGATTTCTGCTTCTTTCCACCTTTGCCTCGCTGTGCTGGATTGGTGGTGTCAACCTCTGTGGTATGGGATCACCCTAGTGTTCAACAATGTTGGCACCGTCATCTCTGTGCGGTGTCTTTGCCGTGGTTTCCAGACCCTGGGACTTGTTCTTTTCCTGGGTCAGGTTTTCAGCCCTGGGCAGATCAGGCACAAGTCCTCTGGATCCAGGTGCCTGTTCACACCATCCTGTCTTCTGGGTGGCACTGAAGCTTGGCCTGGAAACGTACCTGCAACAAAGCATTTCTAGGGAGGCTTTGACCTTTGGAGACCATTTTATTATTGACAATAAAAATTGGATTCGAGTGTGGTCACACACATCTATAATCCCAGCACTCTGGAGGCTGAGGAAGGAGGATCATGAGTTTAAGACCCACCTAGGCTACATAGTGAGACTTGTGTCAAAAACAAATAAACCAAAATCAAAAACAACAAAACAAGCCAAAAATGAAAACAAAAAAATAGGCCCTTTTGAGGACTCTGTGCTTTTCGTTTTCCTTTGTGTGCCTTTTGACTGTCCGACACAGGTGATGGAGATTAGCATGCCCGGGGGCTTTGGGACTTGTCCCAAGCCTCCCTTCTGCTTCTTTGCCACGTCCATGATGCCTTCATCTTTCTTTCATTCATGTCCATAGATCTGGAGTGCCAGCCCAAACAAGCAATTTTTCTTTGGTGGCTACTTCCTGCAAGCTGCCCTCAAATTGTCTATAATCTTGGGGTCGAATGATTACCAGAAATTATGAACTCTAGCCTCCTGATCCAGATGGGCATAAGTGTCTGCTGGTGAACACATATTGTTCTAATTTTCAAGATGAAGAGACTGGGTAATAGTTCCTGCTAACCGTTGTGTACCAGCCCATGCCACCACACTGATATTTTCAAAATAGGGGGAAATGTAATTATTTTGGACTGGGGACTAGAGATACAAAGAGAGAAAAAAAAAATAATGGAAGAGCCTGGATGAATATTAAAATAGACCAGGAAGACTACAAAGTGGCTTTTGCCTATTGCCAAGGGATTCATAATGTCCGGAATTACATGGGTCAGGATTGTAAAGGAGAAAACGATCTTGAGGTAAACCAATGCCACTGGCGTCCAGGAGAGAAGACAGAATTTTTCATTAGCTGCTTCCTTCAGGAAAAGGAGAGGCCCCTTATGCCATCAAAGTTGGTTTGGACCCTCCGGTGGGTATGGGATGGAGCAAGACAGCATATGAGAATGGGGACAGACACATTTTCCCAAAGCCCGTTGGGGGCTGTTTGGATTTGCATGAGCCATTTGTAACCATGGTCACACAGCTTTCCAACAACTAGAAATTAGATAGCATGTGCTTTTTACAGATGGGAACATGAGGCTCAACGAAGTTCAGTGACTTGGCTGAGGTGACACAACCAGAGGCTGAGCCACCGTCTGGGACTTCTTTACTTTTCCTTCACTTTGATTGGCTGAAGCTGCGGGTTCCTGTGGGGGAGAAAGGGAACTCGATTGTGGAAGGCAGGCAGAGTTGGATTGTGGGTTCTTGACTGCTGGTCCTAAGGCAGTAGGGAGCCCTTGGACATTCCTGAGCACAGACATGGCAGTAGGTGATATCGGGGGAAGTGCTTCTTCCCAGCGCCTGAGATTTTTTTTTTATCCCAAGCCCTCTTCTCCACTGTGGACTTTCTTGCTGCCCAGAAATCAGTGGAGAAAAAGGCCACAACTGTCACTGATTTTTCCATAGGTTTCACTAAGTTGGACCATATTTCCATGCAAGGGAGCAAAAAAAAAAAAAAAAAAGTCTGCCGCTGATATCTCTTATTTTTATTTAATGAATCTTGTTTTAATTGGCCATTGCGTTTAGTGGTTGATGCCGATTCCTATTAACATCTTGACTGTTCTAGCATTTATGCAGTGTGTAGAGAAATAAAATGAGCAGCCCACCCTCCCAGCACTGCCCTTTGGATTTGGTGACTTGTTGGGTTTGGCGTGGATTTTCCCTTTCTTGTTTGGAAGGGTGAGTGACATCATTTTCTGTTTGGTGGTGTAGGCAGGTGCAGTAATGGTAACCCTCTCGCCAAGTAGGTGATTTCTTTCGTTCCCTTTTTCCATTAGCTCTGTTTATTGAGTTCTTGGAATATGGAAGCTTTTGTTCTGGGTGCTGTGGGGGACCCAAAAAGGTGTCAGACTAAGTCCTTGGGATCCTGTGGGGTTATCCCTGATGTTTCTTCTTCACTTCCGTATCTGGTCAGTTAGCAAAGCCCCTTGATTCTGCTTCCTAAGTGTTTCTCCAGCTGTCCCCTCTTCTGTCACCCCACTGCCCCTGACTCTCTTTGTTGGCTGGATGGTATTGGAGCCTCCTGCCTCTACTTTCCTGTCCAACCCCAACCCAAACCCACCTTCTGCAGTGCCACCTGGGCAACTTAACACAGAGATGAGTTTTGTCACAGGCTTCAGTGCTTCCTAGTGCCCGAAGTGATGTGTCTCAGAGTGTAGCTCTGACCACCAGCTTTGTTGGCGTTGTTGTTAGGTGCCATTGATTCCGTGTCCAATTCATAGCGAGCCTAGGTACAGCCATCGAAACGGTATTGTCAGTGCTTCTCTGCTACTCATAGGGTTTTCAAAGGCTGATGGCTTTTTGGGAGCGGGTTGCCGGGTCCTTCTCCGAAGCCTATAGCACCTGGTGTTCCCAGGCGGTCTCCCATCCAAGTACGAACCAGGCCCGATCCTGCTTAGCTTCTGAGCTCCAACGGGATTAAAAGCCACAGTGATACGGCTGCAGGCAATGTTTATTAGAAAAGTAGATTTCAGGTCTTTAGCCCAGACTCACTGAATGAGAATTTCTTGTTCTGATGCGTGGAAATCTGCATTTTATTTAACTCCCCAAATGATTCTACTTTACAGTGAAATTTAAAAGGCAAAAGATTAGAGGACCAAGATCAAACCCACCAGCAAGGCTCCTAAGATCTGTCTTTCACTCTTTTATATGGTATAGTATCCTGGACTATAATGTACAATGTAACCATCAGGTATATACAATGTACAAAGTTTAATGTGACCATCAGGAGATTCTCCATATTATATGTATCATTAACAGGTAGCTCCTCTGGTTTTATCCTAACCATCCTCCCACTCTTTACTCTCATTGCTGAATTATTTTAACATAAACCTCAAGCATTGTATCATTGTATCAGAATGTATTTCTAACTCAGAAGGACCCTTAAAGATAGATACACCCACATAGCCACAAAACAATTATAATAGCTAAGATGAAGTTGTACCTGGATGGGAGACCGCCTGGGAACACCAGAAGCTGTAGGCTTGGGAGAAGGACCTGGCAACCCCCTCCCAAAAATCAGTCTGCCAATGAAAACCCTATGAACAGCAGAGAAGCACTGACAATAGTGTTTCCCCTGTTGCACAGAGGGCCGCTATGGGTCGGATACCGACTCGACGGCACCTAACAACAACAACAAGGTGAAGTTAACCTTAATTTTTAATTATTAGCTAAAATCCTGGTAGTGTCATAATTTGTTTAACAAAAAAGAATTCTTAGTGGTGTATTCAGATTAGAATCCAAAAAAAGGTTCATTTATAGCATTTGATTGATGTATCTCTCTCTCTTTTTTTTTTTTCCTGGTATTGGGGGTTGAACCCAGGGCCTTGTGCTTGCATGCTATGCAAATGCTGGACCACTGAGCTGCACCTCCAGCCCTTTTTTTTTCTTTACTTTTTGAGACAGGGTCTTGCTAAGTTACGCAGACTTCCTCTGGTCTCGAACTTGCGATCCTCCTGGCTCCGCCTCCCAAGCCTCTGGGATTACAGGCGTGCACCACCATGCCCAGCTGATTAATGTATCTCTTAATCTCTTATTGATCTGTGTTCTTTGCTCCTTCTCTTTCCTTTTTTTTCCCCCTGACTGTTTAAAGGAAGCTGTGTTCCCTTCATCCCTCTCCAGTCGTTATTCATATGCTCCAGTCTGTCACCTGCATCCCAGAGTCCCAAAAGGCCACATTCTCTAGCCATGACTTCTGCTCGCACATGCTGTTTCCTTTGCCTGGATGCTGTTCCTCTGTTTCCTCCTCTGGATGCTGCTTCTGGACTTGGAAGATCCAGTTCATTGCACCTCTGCAAATTCTTCCCCAAACCATCTCAGATTGAAATCTTTGTTCCCCAGACACTGATGCTTATTTTGCAGTGGAATCATCTCTTTAGTGTTGACCCTGCCCATTGTCCTCCCTCGCTTCTCTCCCCACTCAGAGATTGAGGACAGGGAACATATCCATTTTTGCACCCCCCAAGAACAGCATGTCACCTGGCAAATGGTGGGTACTCATGAAATATCTTGTGACAGAACGGATGAGCCATAAGGAACCAATTCAGGTATTTATAATAGACAAAGTTCAGCTTTTCTGGGAACACGTGCGTGTTGACGGTTAATAGGGTTCAAGTATTCCATGTAAGTAGCTCCTCTAGTGAAGAACACTACTTCCTAAGTTTTGGGGTCTGCTTAGATGACAGCCTCTTTCTACCTTTGACGGCCAATAACCATCTCTCTTCCTATTGTAGATGCCATAGTCACCCTCTTGTCAGCAGTTAGTAGCAAGAACGGAGGAAACCAGTCTTTGCCCTGCATGCACCGACAAGTTAGTTATATTATAGCTAGGAGAAAAAAGGTAGTTCAAGCGATGCCATGTGGGAGGATTGGCCCCTGCCCTGTGCAGATGACTTAATTGTAGCTGACCCCAGCAGTCATTACTTTTGTCAAAGTGTACTTGAGCCTAGTAGATGCTTCTTTGGCAGTGGGGTTCCCTATAGTACTTGGATGGAGTTCTTTCCTCTCAGCCCTGGAAGCTGATGTTGGTTAATAGTCTG
The DNA here is from genome assembly GCA_007922755.1 of Pedetes capensis. Lineage (NCBI taxonomy): Eukaryota > Metazoa > Chordata > Mammalia > Rodentia > Pedetidae > Pedetes > Pedetes capensis. The sequence goes on along the minus strand of VMDO01002671.1, from coordinate 137,269 downwards.
ATGTCAAAGCAGTGAAAGCGACTTGCTCAGAACTCATGTCCTTGGGTGAAGAATCAGCTTCCCTGCCTCTCAGTCTGACATTCTTCTCTGCATCACTTTATTGCCCCCCTCATTCTCCAAGGACTCTGATTAATTGGAAATGAGTTGCTGAATGCACTAGATTTTTTTAAATAAGGGATTTATCATTTCTGCTTGTGACCTCTGAAAATATGCTTAAACTTGTCAATTGTTTTGGTTCATTAATTACTCAAAATGTCGTTGAATTTTAGTCTTTGACTGAGTCTATAGATAGTATTTAGCTAGCCTGCCGTTGGTAGCCCTGTGGCATCCGATCCCATCAGATCTTGGAAGCTAAGCAGGGTCAGCTCTGGTTAGTCCTTGGATGGGAGACCACCTGGGAACACCAGGTGCTGTAGGCTTGGGAAACGGATCCGGCAACCCACTCCCAAAAAAGAATCTGCCATGGAAAATCCTATGAACAGCAGAGAAGCACTGACAGTAGTGTTTTACCTGTTGTATGTAGGTTCGCTATGAGTCCGACACGGACTGGACAGCACCTAATAGCAACAACAACAAAGTGTTTAGCTATTGGTGAAATCCACATGTCCTTCCTAGTGAGCAAAGCACCCAGTCCTGTTTGTGGGTGCTCATAGTAGGTGGACAGTTTGCACATTGCCCAGAAGCAGTGCCAACTGGGATTCTTGGAAGAGTTCTTCTCTGACTGAAGTTTCCTCTCCATCCTTAGATATCAGTTTATTCAGGGATGGTTCTTTCCCAGAAATAGAATATTCATAAGTAATAGGGTAATGATACCGCTCCTGTAAGGCTCCCTAAACTTCCTCAGATCTCATTCAATCTTTCTGATTCCTTGCTTGTAACCAGGCATGTGCCTTGCACAGGGAAAGAAGACAATGAAGGCGCAATCTGTGCCCTCAAGGAATTTCCCACCTAGAGGAAGAGGGAAGCACATAAGACGTTGTTGTTGTTGTTAGGTGCCGTCGAGTTGGTATCCGACTCATAGCGACCCTCATAGGGTTTTCAATGGCTGACTGTTTCGGGATTGCCTTGGGAGTGGATTGCCAGGTCTTTCTCCCATTTTTGTGGTGCTGGGAATTGAACTTGGGACCTCAGAGACTGCAGCGCAGCACTCTACCCACTGAGCTAAATCCCAGCCCACATGAGACGTAATGGTTATATAACATGGGTAATGGTTATATAACATGGCATATGCCGTAGCCACAGAATGCTAGGAGAGGGCAGAAGAGGGGGCGACTGCCTCTTGTTTTCATGCATATTGACAAGATACAAAGTGTGGGTGATTCATGGAGCACTGAACTAGGTCTTAGGAGAGCTGGGTTCCAGTGCTGACTTGGTCACCAACCAGCTCTGTGATGTGGAACAAAGTGCTGTACGTCTCTGAAACTTACACAGCTCCATTCAATTTCATAGACCCTCTCTGGGGGCCCACGGCATTTATACAGTGAAATTCCTTTGTGAGATGAGTTGGCCTGTTGTTGTTAGGTGCTGTCGAGTCGTGCCCCACTCATAGCGACCCACAGGGGTCATGGCTGACTGTTCTAGAATTGCCTCAGGAGTGGATTGCCATGTCCTTTTCCCATTTTTTTTGCAGTGCTGGGAATCGTCCCTGGGACCTCAGAGACTGCAGAGCAGCGCTCTACCAACTGAGCTCAATCCCACCCCTGAGTTAGCCTGGGCCTCTGGTTTCCAAAATACTTCCCACAGAGGACTCAGTATTCCTGTCCTCCTCCCTGTATGCATTGGTTAGGCACACATACGAATGCCACCCACAGACTCTGATCAGCATCAGATAACTGGTGTCAGCACGGTGTGTTGGGAACGCATCTGTCCAACATGAAGGGGCTGAGGGTGGCAGCTCACACAACAACGTTGTAGATCAGTGGATGGTTTTCTTGGAAGGCTTTGGGGGCAGTGTTGGAGAAAAATCCTGTTTTCAGAAGACACTTTGCACTCAGGGACAGCCTGACCTGGTGGTGTGTGATCTTCCTGACCTTCTCTGTGCCTCCTCCTAGGAGGACACATGGTTGGGCTGTCACTAGCTGTGCTCAGGCTGGTTCCTGTGCACCCTTGGGGTCCACTGGGTCTCTTGTTCTCGCCTGTGTCTCACAGTCAGCATTTGGGAGCCAGCTGTCCTGAGCATATACCCGGGCTCAGGGGACCCCAGGCTTAGAGGACAGAAACGTCAATGTCTTACCCCTGCGCCAGTGGAATTCTAGGTGTGTGTGTGTGGCTGGGTGGGCCCCTGTGGCACACGTGTGCATCCAGCTTGATGTCTGAGGTTGGGGACCTCCACCGTGGGCTCTTGCACATGCTCGCTTGTGCTTTCTCTCCCTCCCTCCCTCCGTCTCTCTGTCCCTCCTCTACCCCTCCTCTCTCTTTCTATGCTTCTTGGTGATGTCCCCTTTATCAGGAAGGTATAATAAGCCCCCAGTGAAGTCAGGGGCTGTGAAGAGTATTTGAGATCACCCGTATCTTTCTTTAGTTTCCGCTCTAGAACTTAGTTGTACCTCTGGACCCTCTCTTTGCTTTTGCCCTTTTGTAGCTGTCCCCGTGTCTTTTCTGCCTCACTCTGGACAAGCCTGCTGTCCCTGCAGGTGTGATTGATTGCCAGGTGGTTATTTTGTATTTTGTTAGTCGTGGTTGAGTTTTATGAATGCAATGCTGGCTGATTTTTCTGTCCCTCTTGGTAAAGTGTTTGACTTACAGACTTTGTGCCATTTGTTTACCCTGGTGCCAGGGGTTGTTGCTTGTTGGGGAGCCCCATTCGTGTCCTGACTGTGGCAGATTGAGGGCAACGCTTACCCTGGGCATTTCGGAGACAGCCATGCAGGTTTGCAAATACCGTATTTAGAAATAGCAGCCTTATCACATGCTCTCCTTGGTGGATTTCTCATAGTGTCTCTGCATTCGTCTGCCTGGGTAAGAGTGTTACACTGAATTGTGTCCCTCAGAAAGATGAGTTGATGGTCTCATCTCTGACATCTGTGAATGGGACCTTATTCGGAAGTAGGGTCTTTGAAGATGCAATCAAGTGTAAATGAGGTGGTTACATTAGGATGGCTCTCATCCAGGGTAACTGGTGGCTTTCAAAGAAGAGACAGATGTTCATGTGGCAGAGTGCCCTGTGAAGATGGGAGTAGTAGACACCTGGATTTTACACTTCAAGCCTCCCATTGTTGTTAAGTGCTGTCAAGTCATTATCTGACTCATAGCAACCCTGTGAACAATAGGCAAAACAGTATTTTTATTATTATTATTATTTTTTGGGTGTTACTGGGGGTTGAACCCAAGGTCTTAAGCTTGCATGCTTTGCAAGTGATGGAACACTGAGCTGCTGCCTCTAGCCCATTTTCTTTTACTTTTTGAGACAGGGTTTTGCTAAATTACACAGACTGCCTCTGGTCTCGAACTTGCGATCCTCCTGCCTCTGCCTCCTGAGCAGCTGGGATTACAGGCTTGCACCACCGCATCCGGCTAGGCGAAACGGTATTATCAGTCCTTCTCTGCTATTCATAGGATTTTTAATGGCTGATTGTTCTTTAGGAGTGGGTGGCCAGGTCCTTCTTCCAAGCCTACAGCACCTGGTATTCCCAGGCAGTCTCCCATCCAAGTACTAACCAGGCCTGACCCTGCTTAACTTCCGAGATCTGACAGGATCCAATGCTACAGTGGTACAGCTGCAGGCGTTCAAGCCTCTAGAACTGTGAGGAAAGACACTTCCTAGTACCCAGTTTGAGGTATTTTGTCATAGCAGGCTTGGAAAGCAAATCCAGCAACAAAAGTAGTGGTAGTGAGTTTCTGCCTACACGGAGACTTCCAAAATAAAGAGTAAAACCTAATGAAAGGTACTTCAGCATTAGGCAGTGGGAGGTGTCATTTTATGGGGTGGAGGGACTGAGGCCATGGGACGTATTTGCAGCTACCCAGTGAGGCTGGTGATAGATTTGGGTCTAGAACCCAGGTCTGTGTCCTGAGCTTAGCCCTCCTCTCTCCTAACACTGTGTGCTCATTTGAATGCATTTGAAACCTGGCTTGTGAATTGAAGAGAAAGAAGCTACAAGGTGTGGGGCAGACAGTTTGGGCACCTTTTCCTCCTCTCGCATCCACAGATCCTACAGGTGGGAGAATTGAATAGCGTTCCAGTTGAATCTGCTGGGCAGCCTGCAAGCAAAGCACATGGTAGCACCGGCAACCTGGCTGTGCTCCGGAACCCTCGATTATTCATGGTGCACTTGAACTTTCCTTCCTTTATTGGAAATGATCTTTTGTCAGCGCTGGTACCTTTCCTCTCTCTTCCATTCTGCTCTCCTCCCCTCTTTTCTCTAAAGGCAAACGTTTTGTAAAAGGGTTTCTCAGTGTTTCTGTTACGGGAAAGTGGGATGGGGCCTTGGGACAGAGGAAAGGCTTAGCTTTTTAGATTGATTTGCAAATTTTAAAAGGAGTCATGATATTTTCGGTCACATCATATGGTTATGAAAGCTAGACATTGACCAAGGGAGACAGGAGAAGAATTGATGCTTTTGAATTATGGTGCTGGAGATCAATATTGAATATACCATAGACTGCCAAAAGAACCAATAGATCTGTCCTAGAAGAAGTGCAACCAGAGTGCTCTTTGGAAGCAAGAATGGCCAGACTGCGTCTTACATATTTCGGACATGTAGTCAGGAGAGATCAATCCCTGGAGAAAGACATCATAGCAGGTCAACACAAAAGAGGAAAACCCTCCACCCAATAGGTTGACACAGTGTCTGCAACAGTGGGCTTAAACATAAGTAAGATTGTGTGCCTGGCACAGAATCGGGAAGTATTTCCATCTGCTGTGCATAGAGTCACTTTGAGTTGGACTAGACTCGACGGCACCTAACAACAACAACAACAACAACAACAACAGGAGTCATCTTTTTTTTTTTTTTTTTTTTAACACAGTACTGAGGATTGAATCCTGGGCCTCGAGCTTGCATGCTTTGCAAATGCTGGACCACTGAGCAGCACCCGCAGCCCATTTTTTCACATTTTGAGACAGGGTCTCTCTAAGTAATGTAGACTGCCTCTGGTCTCGAATTTGTGATCCTCCTGTTTCCACCTCCTGGGCTGCTGGGATTATAGGCGTGCGCCACTGCACCCAGTTTAAAAGGAGTCATCTTAATTTGAAAACTCATGAAACTCACCTCACCTTTCCCAAATCCATCGCACCCTTCGGAAGGCCCTGTCCTCACAGTGGGATTTTCTTGACTTGCCTGTCCCTATACTGCATCAGGGGGTGTGTGGGCCTCCTTTAGTCTCTGTAGGGAGGCTCTTGAGGTTGGTTTGCATCAGTGCAACCAGCAGCAGGAACTGCCCAGCATTTCTTCTTCCTCGGGGCCTCTCTCAGTCTTGATCTGGGATGGGGCGGCTCTTGTTCAGGGAAGCATCTTGTTCCACAGAAAATCCTGTTGGGTTGGAACATGAAATCACAAGACTCAGTTTGCACAACTGTGGACGGCCAAGTCAGCTGAGTTCAGAGGGGCTGGCCGAATCCCCTTGGAGTTGTTAATGTATTGGCGACTTTGTTCTCGATGAGGCAATGTTTGCATGACCTCACTTTTACTGAGCATCTGAAGGCACTTTGTGGAGCGCCTTCCATTAGCCCAGTGTAATAACTTGTTGTTCTGGGGAAGCAGTTGCGCCCTTTAACCCAGGCTGCTTTTCTAGAAGGGGGACTCACTCCCTGCCCTTGAGAGCCATGGCCCGTTGGGGCTGGTGATGGGCAGCTTGGTGGCTTCTTGGATTCCACGTGATCCCTTCTTCCTAGGTTTTCATCCTCTGTGATCAGCCTCAGAAGACTGAACCTAGAGAAATAAACTAAGTTTCTTGTGAGCCAGTCCTCTTTGCCTCTGAATCCGCTGTTCACCTTTGGGCCTGGAGAGGGAACTTTCTAGAAGTAGTGCCTCTCTTCACCTCACCCATTCAGAAACTTTGACCTTATTTGTTTGGTGATCTTCTTTTCCAAAAATTAAGTACAGGGACTGGTGAGCAATTGGATTAGACATAAGTGTAGACTTAGCCTTTGAGAGGTTCTCCCCCATTCCAATCCCAGCCTGGGATGGTCCCCATTTGTAAGGACTCACCACTGCCACTCACAGCCCCAGTAGGGGAAGGCAAGCGCTCACGAGGGTTTGTGGAGATTTTGGTCCTATGAGTGGATTCAATTACTTTGGAGCATCCGTGGGCCATTTTTTATTTTTCTTTAATACCTGGTATTTTATTTTGCGAGGCTTTTCCCCCTTAGAATACAGGCACATTCAATAATAAGAATTCTCCGGTATCCAATACAAAATGATACTGCTTGTCAGTTTGAAGAAGAAGCAAATTGTCTGCTCTGTGTGTTGGGATTTCCTCTTAAAAAAAAAAAAAGCAGCTTAGAGAAAATCCCTGAACATAGTCTCCTGATTGAAAAATATATTAGTGGATTTCATTGCTTTATCATTTTCTTAAAGTAACAGTTTTCCTTACTTAAGAAAATATCTATCATCTATCTTACTGTGGAAACATATGGCTAAAAACATCCCTAGGGCAGAATTTTTTAGGGTGGACCAAACTGAGAATAGTCCTTATTTCATAAAATTATGTAGTTGGAAAGCAGCTTGTTCCTTGAGCTCAGCCCTCTACCACAGGCCACAGGGCAGGAGTCTGATCAGCTGGGATCATTTCTGTAGATTTGCTAAGATCACACGTTGATGCCTCCAAATCACCCCTTGTGCAGCAAAGTTAGCTACCCACACATCATCATCAAGTGAAATATTTCTAGCCATTCTGCCCAGCCTGACAGCCAACAGATCAATTTCAACAGCTTTTACATCTTCGTCTGGTTTATTTGTGCAATCATTTGAATTGTTTACCTACTCTGCCCTTGTTTTATCAGAATGAAAACAAATTAAAAAGGTTAATCATCAGAGTTATGAAGACTGTCATTCTCCTACGCACATCAATGGGGAAAGAGATGGAAATCATTTGGTGTGAGTCTTCTGCCTTGATTGGGTACCTGTGGGAGCCCTTGGCTTTGAAGGGAAAGAATAAAATGAAAGGACATTTATGAAATGCTGTAAAAGAACTGTGGATGCTTGAGGCCAAAAGATTCGTGTAGTTAGAGATTTTATAATTTTTTTTTTGAGCCTTGTAAAAAAAAAAAAAAGAACATTTCTTTATACTTATGAAATGTTCATTGTAACAATTTTTTTTTTGTGTGGGCTCTGGGGGATTAAACCCCAGGGCCTCATGCTTGCTTTTGCAAGTGTTCTATCACTGAGCTGCACCCTTGTCCCCTCTTCTACTTTTAATTTTGAGACAGGGTTTTGCCAAGTTACACAGGCAGCCTGCCTCTGGCCTCGAACCTGCGATCCTCTTGCCTCCCCCTCCTGAGTTGCTGGGATTACAGACGTGCACCACCACGCCCAGTTAAGTTTTCTGACTTGTGTACATTTTACTTTCAAACCCATTTTCCGGAGCATCATCATGTTGTTGTTGTTAGGTGCTGTCGAGTCATGTCTGATTCATAGCGACCCTCATAGGGTTTTCAATGGCTAATGGTTTTGAGATTGCTTTGGGAGTGGACTGCCAGGTCCTTCTGTTTTCGTGGTGCTGGGGATCGAACCAGGGTCATCAGGGAGTGCAGAGCACCACTCTACCAACAGAGCTAAACACAGGTAGAAAAGGTTCACTGTAAAAGTCCAAACAATTATCACCTGATGGGTTGCAGTTCTACCTGCTGGAGTCTTTCCTGGTAAGTGTTTCCTTTTCAGGAAAACAGACTCTGGGGTCCTCGACGGCAGCCCTCTGGTGTTTCCTGAGTCGCCCTTGTTCCTTCCCCCAGAGCGTCACATCCCAGCTTCTCAGAATTTTCTCTCTGGATCCCATGACTTCAGACCCTCATTCCTTTAGGGTTTATTGATGGGTACGCCTTGGTGTCCCAGGACAGTCTGGGGCCAGTGCTCTACAGAAGCTGTGGCACTGCCGTGGGCATCCACGTGTCCCTGTGCCACGTCTGGGTCTATCCCGTTTCATCATGTCTTCCCCACATAAAGGCTTTGCTGTTGGCCCCTTGAGCATCTCATTCCTGATTTTCCTGCTTTTCCCCTGGCCTGGCCCCTTCCTTCTTAGGATCCTTCTTTCAGGACATTTCTGCAGAAACGTCTTCTCGATGGCCTCCACAGGGGCTTTGTCCCAGCTCCGTTTGTACCTTTCTTTGTACTTACGGTCACGTGTCTCCTCTAACCATAGACATCATGGTTCATCTCCCATTGTTCAGGACCACACCTTGCACAGGGGCCTTCAGAAGTTCTGCCCAATGAGCGTGCGGTGCCCTTGGTCCTCCAGATGCAGAATCTGAGAACCTGGTAAGAGCAGAGCCCAGGCCTGGCCCGCCTAGCAGCATCCCTCACCTTGCTTGTGGCGGCCATATTCCTCTGTCCGTCACCTGGCTGTTTCCAGCACTGTATCTGCTGTTCAGATTGGGTGTTGCCATCTGGCAAAGTGAGTTCCCATCCCTTTCCTGACTTTCCAGACCCTTCGGAGCCTGTCTTCGCCCATTAGCTGGCTTGTTCTGTGTTACTTCTCTGCATGCCCCCGCTGGGCCAGGTGGGACCTTGCCCTGCCCTTGAGAATTAACCACACACCATCCATGGTTCCCACTGGCTTTACTAGGGCCCCTGTACTCTCCTGTCTACCCCAAGCCAGTTCTTTCCTGAGGGCTCCACTTAGAGCCCGTCTCCTTAACCTAATCTACGCCTGATCTTATTAATCTCTTTCCAGCCCTTGGCTTCAATAGTCTGTCTATACAGTTTATGATCACTTCATAATAAAGTCTGCCACTAACAAAATAAAGAGCAATGCCAATGGTTCTGAGGACTGTGGAGGTGAGGGTCAGCAGTGTAGGCCTCAATCTTCGGTTCGTCTCGCTGGCTGCGTGCCTTTCAGCGAGTTCGTTGTTAAGGAGCTTCACGTCCTCATCTGTGATAGGGGAATAATACCTCCAGAGGGGAATAATGCCTGCAGCCCTAGCCCTATGGCATCTGATCCCGTCAAATCTCAGAAGCTAAGCAGGGTCAGGCCTGGTTAGTACCTGGATGGGAGACCGCCTGGGAACACCAGGTGCTGTAGACTTGGGAGAAGGACCTGGCAACCCACTTCCAAAAATTCACCTGCCACTGAAAACCCTATGAACAGCAGAGAAGCACTGACAAAGTGCTTCGTCTGTTGTAAGTAGGGTTGCTATGAGTTGGATACCGACTCAGTGGCACCTAACAACAACAACAATGACAACAACAAGGGGAATAATAGTGCGTCCTTCCTGTGGTTGGCTAATGGTTAAATGAGATAATGATGGCCACTCCTGCACAAGAGTAGACATTCAGTTAGTATTGTACCCATGGTCATTTTCTTTGTGTTGGTGCTGTGGCCCGATCATGTCCTCTCAAAATTGATGTGTGGAGGCGCTTAGCCGCCACTGTGTATTTGGAGATTGGGCTTCTAGAATTAAGATGAAATGGGCCCATAAGGTTGGAGTCCTGATTGGATCGGTGTCTTATTAGAGGAGAGAGAAGAGATTGGCTTTCTTATAAAAGGAAGGAGGGAGGGAGGAAAAGAGGGAGAAAGATACAGAGAGGAGAGGGAGGGAGGGAGAGAGAGGAAGAATCTTTCTTGCACAAACGCACCAAAGAGGCCACACTGCAGAAGGCAGCTGTCTTCAAGCCAGGAAGAGCGTCCTCATCAGGAACCACATCTGCCCGCACTTGAATCTTGGCCTTTGCAGCCTCCAGCACTGTGAGAAATCAGTTTCTGTTGCACGAGCCACCCAGTCTATGGCGTTTTGTGGTGGCAGCCTGAACGGATTGAGATAGTGGACTTTCGCCCTACTTAGATAACAACTTGTTGAGCTGCCGTTGATTGAGTACTTACTGAGTGTCAGGCACTGCCTCGTTTAATCTTAACGTGTCTAATCTCTCAGGTCTCGTCACTACTTCAGGAGATTGGTTAAGTAACTTGCTGTGGCTCCCCCAGAGCCTAGAGTGGCAGGTTTAGAACTACCGCTTCGTGCGGTAGCCTTTGCGAAGCCTCTCCTGGAGTTGTGCAGTGCACGGCTCTGTGGCCGTCCATGAGGACCCTGGTGGGTGGGAGGCTGTGCGTCTTTCACTCCCCCGTGCCTGCTTTTCACCAGGGAGCTGGTGATACACGTCTTGATGCCAGAGGGGATGCCTCGTATTTTATCTCTAGTGGCACTTAGCAAGTATTATGTTCACAGGAAACAATTAAAAAATAATTTTGAGTTGGTTATTTTCCCCCAGACACTTAGATCTTCTGTATCTGGGTAAAGAATGGAGGATTTGACCCCGTGTGTTCCTTGAGCTGGTTGCTGGCAGTGAGGGCATTTACACTCGAGCCTGCCTGTGAACTTGCTAGGCTGAGGAAAGTCCGGGAGGATCCGATGGTCAGGTGTTGGGTATTAAAACCTCTGGGAGTCTGAACTCACTTCTCTTCCTCTCTCAGCGACTGGCTCAACTCGGGGGGATGGCCCCTAAGAAAGCATCTTTACAATCAGTCATAAAGAGTTCTCATCTTGTTCTTTCCCTCTCTTTTGCTTTGTTCTCCTCCTAGTATAAGGTAGATTTAAGAGGCAAGAGAGAACATTAACTAACTACTTTGTGGGTGCCCCTCAGCCTTTGTTATTCACAGAGAAATTTGTGTTCTGCAACCCCTCTTCCCCCATGGCTTTACTAAGTAATTAATTAATCTTTCTTTTTTCCCTCAGAACTTGATAGGCTTGGACTTTGAAAAAGATCAGCTGTGAGGAGTCTGACTTATGTTCAAGATAACAGGGTTATAGCTTTTAGACTTCCCACACCCTGTATGTAGACATTGGCCAGTATTCCTTATTAGCATGTTTCTAATTTCTACCTCACTTCGTTTTAATGGAGATCCATAAGACTTAATGAGATATGTTGCTGGGGGTGGGATGCGGCTCAGTGGTACAGAGCATGTGCAAGGCCCTGGGTTCAATTTAGAGCACCATTTAAAAAAAAAAAAAAAAAGGAAAAACTGAAAATAAGCAAACCCAGGGGTGGGGGAGGGAGAGAGGGCAGTAAAACAAATATTCCAAATTGGTGAACTAATTTATTTTTGAGATTGAGTACCCCTACTGGCAAGACAAAAATGGAAACTCACCAGATTACATAATCCTGCTTCCCTGATAAGATACCCGTTCAGGAGAAGGTACCAGTTTCTAGAAATACTTCATTATGGGGCTGTTTCTCTGTGGACCATAACACTACGTATTTTGCAACTTGTATGACACCATACCTACAGTTCAGGAAGTGATCCAGGCTGTTGCTCGTGCCACTAGTCATGACCGTAAGCATCTCTGCCCCCTTACACTTTGACAGCAGGCACCTCTTCCCAGAAGCTTCCCATGATGCTCCGGCTTGGGTTGGGTGGGGTCCTTATCTTCAGGGGAGCCATAGATTGGGCTTATCTTTGTTACTCTACCTCCATAATGCTTTTGTCTGTCTTTTACAACAGGACTAGGAGTTCCTAGGACTCATTTTTGAAGTGGTGGTAAGTATGGGGCTAATGTTGAAGGAAGGGCATGTTTTGATCAAGGGTAGAAAACTGGTTTTCTAAACGCAGGCAAGCACGTTCTGTCTGTGGAGGTCCTCAGTTGACTTTTTTAGTGTTTGCCCCTAGTACGTCGCTTGTTTGTGACTCAGGGAAGTTGAACATCTCATTGTTCTGAATGACAGAGCTGGCTGTCAGGTTGGGATGCAGGAGACCTGAATTCTTTCACTGGACCACTTCAAAGGCTCAGTTTCCTCATCTGCAAAGCAAGTATGTGCAGCAGATAGAGAGCGCAGAAAGGTGGGATTCAGGTCCATGTCTCATGCCAAGCCGATCATCCTTCACTGGCCACAGAGCTCCGTCTTCTTCTCAGAGCCTTATACATAGAACCACCAGAGAAGAAATGTATTTGACAACCATGGTAAGGTGGTCCCTGTGGTTCTTTTAGCTCTGAGGATTGCAGAAAATCCCTGATTCTCCTGGATCTCGTTGTGGGCTGAGGAGTGACCTGCCCCTAATTTGTATCCACCTGGGGGCTCAGAAATAGGGTTTTTGTAGGCCTAATCAGGGCATATGGGGTTGAGTGGGCCCTAAGTTCAATGACTAGCCTCCTTACCAGAGGAGGAGGAGAGGAAATGGGTAGGAAGGGAAGAAGGCCATGTGACAACACAGGCAGAGACTGGAGCCACGCCACCACAGCCAAAGAACCACAAGGACTGCTGGGGGCCACCAGGAGTTAGGGAGAGGCGAGGAATCAAGGTCTCTAGAGCCTTCAGAGGGGCCTTGTCCCAGTTGCCTGCTTGATTTCAGATTTCTAGCATGTGAAAGAATACATGCCCATTGTTTAAAGCCACCAAGTTTGTAGTGATCTGTTATGGAAGGCCTAGGAAATGGATGCTGTCACCTTTTGTTTTTATTTGAAAACCACCCATCGCGTCCACTCTCCAGTGCTAGTATATCAGCGCTGCTCATCTGTCTACAGAAGCGAGCGTGTCAGAAATTGTCTTTACTGTGCCCTGTGTCAAGGAAAGAACTCAGCATTTCTCTGACTGTTGGACATGGAGAAGAAACCCTTTTCCCCCCCCAATTAATAGATGAAAGCATATGAATTACTTTATATTTTTGTGGGACATATGTTTAGTTCAGACTCCCTGAGGTCTTATTCAAATTATTGAGAACCTGGCCTCACAAGTGCGATTCACAGATGGTATTGACTGGAGCCAAAAATGAAACAGAAAGGGAAAAAGGCCATATTCAAAACACAAGAGTACTCGAACGTTCTAAGCAGTAGGATGTTGAGAGAAGGGTGTTAGACGGGGGCTGCCGGCAGCCTGCCCCGACTTCTTCCATGCTGGACGCAGCTGGCCCCTTCCTCCCTGGGGGAGAGCCCTTCACTATTTTTGTACATATCTTGGTCAAGGTCATCTCCAGATTTTGTCTGTGTTTTTCCGGCATCAAACACCTTCCTAGTTTGCCGGATGTTTTTCATATTATTTAATGATCCCAGCACCCCACGATATGGTTAAGTATTGTCCTCTCCCCTCCCTTTTTTTTTGAGACATAGTCTGACTGTGTACCCCAGACTGGCCTTGAACTTGGGACCCTCGTGCCTCAGCCTCCTCAGTGCTAGCATTGCAGGTGTGCACCACCACACCTGGCTTTTTTTGTCCTATTTTGCCTCAGCCTCATCAGTGCTAGAATTGCAGGTGTGCACCACCACACCTGGCTTTTTTTGTCCTATTTTGTAAAATGAGACTAATGCTCAGAGAGGGAGGAAGGTAACCTGTCATTGACGACCCATCCATGTAGCAGCAGAGCAGAATCTGGACTTGAGATCCTTCCAATTATGAAGCATTGCTTCCCCGCTCATCTCAAAAGGCTTTTGTGTTGAGGGAGTGCTCTGAAGAGGAAGCTGGTGGAGTAGAAGAACAGCAGGGACCAGGGGAGGGGGCGCCATGAGCTAAGGTAGGAAAGTTGGGGAGATGCTATGCTATGAAGGGCTTGATGGCATCCAGGCCCAGAAATTAGGGTGTTTCCTAGCTATCCTGGGGATCTATCAAAGGCTTGGAACAAGGCAAAGGAGTAGAAGGTGGTGGGAGTAGTGGTTGAGGCATCAGGAAGCCGAGTGATGGAGTAAAGTCCAGGTTGAACCTGTGGTTCTACCCGGGAGACGGTAGGTTGAGTTGGGATGGCAGCAGGTGCTATCAGCCTCCCATGGTAGCTGTGGAGGTGGTGGAGTGGGCAGATGGGGAAGAAGAGTAGGAAAGAGTCCAGGTCAAATGGCTGCTGAAGTAGTGGGATTGAGGTTGTAAACTATGGCAGGGAGCAGGAGGAGAGTGGGTTTGCTTTGCGCAGGTAGCTAAGTTGTGATCTGGCCATCGTGGACTCAAGGCACCAAATGGTCACCTAGAGAGGATGAGCAACAGACAACGGGTGTCCGGGCTGCAGGCACAGGCTCAGCATAGAACCATCACCTAGAGGAGATGACCAATAGGTAGCTGGCATGGGGGCCACAGACACAACAAGTGAAGTTTGGGAGTAGTTGAGAGGGTCAGAGGAACCGCTGGGCAGTGTTGGCTTGCCATTCATCAAGCATGTTTCAAGGCCTTTCATGGACTGTGGACACTGGGCCTGCTGGACTTGGCCCCCCACTTCACATGTCTGGGATGTTGGGCCATGGTGGAGTTAGTTGGGGACAGCAGTGTGGATAGGCCACCAGGTGTTGGGAAGGCTTTACAAAATTAAATCACACTTATCATCTGTGTGGTTGGAGGCCCAGAGAGGTCTGGGGCATAATCCTTCATTGTCACCTCAGGAGTCCTGGGAGTGAACAGTCCACAGTAGAGAATTACTGTGGCTATTTTATCAGTAATGTTTGGCAGTGGCGGTTCAGTTACCTTTGTGGCCGCTCTCCTGTTGCTGTTAGGTGCCTTCAAATTGGGGGCCACTCATAGCAATGCCATGTACAATAGAACAAAACGCACCCTTATTCTATGGCAGGCACACGATCTTTTTTATGTTTAAGCCCATTGTTGCAGACACTGTCAATCCATCTAGTTGAGGGTCTTCCTTTTTTTTTTGTTGACCTACCCCTCTCCCAAACATGATGTCTTTCCGGGAGTTTGTCTCTCCTGACAACATGTCCAGAAATAAATAAGATGCTTCCTTGTTTCCAAGGAGCACTCTGGTTGCACTTCTTCTAGGACAGATCTGTTGCTTCTTTTTGTAGTCCACGGTATATTCAATTTCTGTCTCCAGTACCGTAATTCAAAAGCATCAGTTCTTCTCCTGTCACCTTAATTGAATGTCCAGCTTTCACAACCACATGATGCAACTGAAAATACCATGGCATGAGTCAGGCACACCTTAATCTCCAGTGTGATATCTTTACTTGAAAGAAGTCTTTTGCAACAGCTTTTCCCAATGCAGTGCATCTTTTGATTTCTTGACTGCACCTTCTGTGGGTGTTGATTGTAGAACCAAGTAAACCAAAATCTTGGACAACCTCAATCTTTTCTCCATTTATCATGAAGTTGCTTACTGACCCAGTTGCAAGGATTTTTGTTTGGTTGATGTTGAAATGCAATCCACACTGAAGACTGTGTTCTTTGATCTTCATCTGTAAATGCTTCAAATCCTCTTGACTTTCAGCAAGCAGAATTGTGTCGTCTGCATGACACAGGTTGCTAATGAGTCTTCCTCCAATGTTGATGCTGCATTCTTCTTCATAAATTCCAACTTCTCAGATTATTCCCTCAGCATAAAGATTAAAGAGGTCAAAAGCTGTCAAAAGATACAGCTCTGATGCACTCCTTTCTTGACTTTAAACCAGGCAATGTTTCCTTGTTCTGTTTGAATGCAAATGCCTCCTGGTCCATGTACAGATTCCATATGAGTACAATTAAGTGCTCTGGTATTCCCATTCTTTGCAATGTTATCCATAGTTTGTTACGATCCACACAGTCAAATGCTTTTGCGTATTCAATAAAATATAGACAGACATCTTTCTGGTATTCTCTGCTTTTGGCTAATATCCATGTGACATGAGTAATGATGTCCCTGGTTCCACACCCTCTTCTGAGTCCAGCTTGATCCCTTTTCTTGAGAATAGGCACAAATATGGGTCTTTTCCAGTCACTTGGCCAGGTAGCTGTTTTCCAAATCTCTTGCCATAAACAAGTGAGCATCTCCAGTTCTGTATCTGTTTGTTGAAACATCTCACTTGGTATTCCATCAATTCCGGGAGCTTCGTATTTCCCCAATTCCTTCAAGGCAACTTCCACTTCTTCCTTTAGTACCATTGGCTCCTGATCATATGCAACCTCTTGAAATGGTTGATCATCCACCAATTATTTTTGGTATAATGACTCTGTGTATTCCTACCATGTTCTTTTGATGTTTCCTGCATCATTTAATATTTTCCTTGTAGAATCCTTCACTATTACCACTGGAGGCTTGAATTTTTTTCTTCAGTTCCTTAAGCTTCACAAAAACAGAGCATGTTCTTCCTTTTTGGCTTTCTCGCTCCAGCTCTTTGCACATGTCATCATAATATTTGATTTTGTCTTCTTGAGCTGCCCTTTGAAATCTTCTGTTTAGTTCCTTAACTTCCTCATGTCTTACTTTTCCTTTAGTTACCAGAGTCTCTTTTGACATGTAATTTGGTCTTTTCTTTTTTCCTGTCTTTTTAATAACCTCTTGCTTTCCTCATGAATGATGTCTTTGATATCATGCCACAACTCCTCTAGTCTTCTGTCATTAGTGTTTAATGCATCAAACCTGTTCTTGAGGTGGTCTCTGAACCCAGGTGGCATATAGTCAAGGTCATACCTTGGCTTTTGTCCACTTGTTTGAATTTTCTTCACTTTGAGTTTGAATGTACATGTGAGCAGTTGATGGTCATGACCCATAATCAGCACCGGATCTTGTTCTGACTTTTGATATTGAGCTTTTCCAACATCGCTTTCCACAGATGTAATCAATTTTGTTCCTGTATATTCCATCTGGTGACTTTCATGTGTATAGTTGCTGTTTATGTTGGTGAAAAGAACATTTTTGCAATGAAAAGGTCATTGGTCTAACAACATTCTATCATGCCATCTCCAGCATCATTTCTGTCACCAAGGCCATATTTTCCAACTACTGAGCCTTCTTCGTTTCCAGCTTCTGCACTCCAGTCACTAGTAATTATCAGTACATCCTGACTGCATGTTTAATCTATTTCAGATTGCAGAAGCTGGTGTAAATCTTTCCTATCTTTCATTTGTAGCCTTAGTGGTGGGTGAATAAATTTGAATAATAGTCATATTAACTGGCCTTCCTTGTAGGTATATGGATATTACTCTATCGCTGACAGCATTGTACCGTAGGATAGATCTTGAGATATCTTTTTTGAGGATGAATACAGCTGCATTTCTCTTTAATCTGTCATTCCTGGAATATTAGACCATATGATTATCCGATTCACAATGGCCCTTTCAAGTTCATTTTAGCTCACTGATGCCAAGAATATTGATGTTTATGTGCTCCATTTCCCTTTTGATGATTTCTAATTTTCCTAGATTCATACTACGTACATTCCATGTTCCAATTATTAATGGACATTTACAATTTTTCCTCCTCCTTTTGAGTAGTTGCCCCATCATAACATGTCTGGCCTTATGTCAGTGCTTGTCTGCTATTCATAGGATTTTCAGTGGCTGATTCTTATCCGGAGTGGGTTGCCAGGTTCTTCTCCAGGTCCCGGGGTCCTGGGGACCAAACCTAGTGCCTCAAAGCAAGCACTTGAGCTAATCCCCAGCTGTGACGACTCTCTTAGAAATGAGCTTTTCTGTTTTGGGTGTTGAGCTTGGCCTCATTCTGGCATAGAGAACTCTGAGCATCCCAGGGATGGATTTGTCTCCAGCTGCCATAGGTAAGCGTTTGCAATGGTTTCTCCCAACGTGATTCAGAGGACTGCCAGGGTCTGGGAGGCTGAGGATGTTTTGCCACAGTTCTTCACAGCCAGGGGTGGACATGCCAGCCTGTGTCCTCAGCACACCGAGAGAGGAGGAAGTGATCGCCTGGCTTGTGGGTCAGGACTCAGAAGGGATGTGGTTTGAGTTACTCTCGTACTGGGTACGGCAAGAGGACAGGTGTTTGGCTTCCCATGGTAGCTCTGTCCCTGCAGAACTCTGAGGTTTGTCAAACCTTAGGATGGTTGATGTTTTCTGAGGTGTGTGTTTTGTTTTATTGTATGTATGTATGTATGTATGTATGTATGCATGTATGTAGTACCCGGGAGTTGAACCCAGGATTCTTGCATAATTTGCAAATGCTCTACCACTGAGCTGCACCTCCAGCCCATTTTTTATTTTTTGATTTGCGACAGGGTCTCACTAAATTATGCGGGCTACTTCTGGCCTCAAACCTGCGGAGCTTCCTCCCTCTGCTTCCGAGTTGCTGGGATTACAGCATCTGCCACCACACCCAGTTTGCTTTTTGTCTTTTAACATGAGTAAGCAGTTGAGGGTTGTGTCAGTCCTCTGTCCATCACTGTGACAAATACCCAAGATAATCGACTTATAAAGAAGAAAGGTTTATTTTGATTCACCGTTTTGGAGGCTTCAGTCCATGATGGATTGTCACCTCGGCTCTGGGTGTCTGGAGAGGCAGCACACCATGCCAGGAGCAGGTCATAGAGTAAAATTGATGGTCAAGAAGTGAAATGAAGAGAGAGAAAGGGACCGAGTCCCACAATGGCCTCCAAAATCACATCCCCAATGACCTTCAGATCTCCTACCAGGCACCACCTTTTCAAGGTTCCACCATCTCCCAGTAATGCCACTCTGGGGAAAAAGCATTTAATACACAGGCCCTTGGAGCCACTAGAGATGCAAACTGTTGCAGCCCTCCACTGAAGTCCTTTTATATCTCTGGAAAAGAGGACCTTAACAGGGATACGATACGGCTGCAGAGAGATACCTTAGTCATGTAATGGCTAAAGGCAGTGGTGTGGGAAAAGGTACTATTCTGCATTTGAATTCAACTTGTATTTGGAGAATTCTCTTTTCTGTTGAAACTTAGTAGTTTAACAGTTTATGTGTCCTGGATCATTATAGGTAATTGTACCTTCCAGGGGATACGTGGGCCAAACAGCCACAGTATCTTGGAGAGGTCTTCTCAGCCAAGTTTTCTTCCCTTCAGTGTTAGGTGAGGAAAGCCAACTGGCAGGTCTGTAAGATCCTTGCCAGCAATCATATTCCGAGATTCTAGAACTGACTCTCTATTTTCACAATTTAGGCAATTACAATTCACGTAATGTGAGAAAGGAAATCTGATGAGACCTCATGTTCTTTGCCTTTCTTACCGTTTTTATTTACATTTTTTTCCATTCTGAAAGGGTAGAAATTGCACAATATTAAAAGTATTTAAAGTGCTCCCTTTCATGATTATAAGCACAAGAATGTTTCTTTTATCTCAAGGAGAAATGACTTTAATATATTTGAAACATTTATGCTCCGTGGTGGAAAATTCAACACGTGATCATTCACAGAAGACAGATTTGTGTGTTGTAAGTGTCTCTCCCAGGATACCACCTAGGCATGGAGGGATGTCCCCAGACATGTCTGGCTCTGAAAGAAGGGTCCTGTGGGTGCAGGATGGGGACTCTGTCATTCCAGGAAGCCTAGTTTTGCACCAGTTGATGCTGCGAATGTGATAGCATCCCCGGCTGCTATCTAAGTTCTTATTCTCTGCACACCTGTGTGCTCCAGTGTGCATACACGTAAATACTCACTGCATCCTGGGAATGCTTAATTTTTCTTATCAGTGGATGGATAATGTGCACAAGGGAGCAGAAGCCATTCTTCCATTTGCATTAGGGGACCAGTCTTCTTTGTCTTCATATCTTCCCTCTTGTGTTAGTTGGTTAGGGCTGCCATAACAAAGTACCACAGGCTGGTGGCTGAAACAGCAGATTTTATTTACGCACACTTTGGAGGCTAGGAGTCAGAGATCAGGGTGTCAGCGGGAATGGTTTCTTCCAGGCCTCTCCTTGGCTGTTCATGATGTCTTCCTATGTGGGTCCGAAGGTCCTCTCTTACAAGGACACCAGTAATACTGGATTGCAGCTCACCCTAACAACCTCATTTAAACATACGAACTTCTTTAAGACCCTGTTTTCAAGTCCAGTTACATTCTGAAGTGTTGGAGGTTAGGACTTCAAAACAGAAGTTTGAGGGGTGCGTCTGATCCATTCCGTGGTCCCTGTGAGGACAGGAAGAATAATGGGTAGAGTGCTTGCTCTGTCTATGGTAAGGCTTTGCCAGTCGTGGTCGTGTTAATTAGGCTTTTTATTTATTTTTTCTTCTCATTTTTTATCAAAAAAATTGAAGTACACAGAATAGTTGCAAGAATGACATTTCACCCTTAAAAATGCAGCAGGAACCTCAGGAGTAAAGACATTCTTCTGTATAAGCACAGCACTATTATCACACTCAAGAAAATGGAAAATTATTCTATTTAGTATCTAAGATTTAGCCCATATTTAGATTTCTCCAGGTGTCCCTTAGTCTTTGGTAACTTTTTGATTTTATTTTTTTGGTTAGAACTAGGATCCAAAGAAAGTGCAGGCATTGTAACTGTTTTTTTGTTTTGTTTTTATATCTCTTCAATCTCTTTAGTTTGAGGTAACCCTCCCAACTCCTAATTAAATTGATTAAAAAAAAATTTTGAGATTACCAAGACCAGTTATTTTGTGAGATACCCCACAGCTCAAATTTGGCCAATTCTTTTCTCTCTCTCTCTCTCTCTTTCTCTCTTTCTTTCTTTCTTTCTTTCTTTTTCTTTCTTTCTTTTCCATGCTGAGTGTTGAACCCAGCGTGTCACACATGTTTTGCAAGTGCTTTACCATTGAACTGCATCCTTAGTCCATTTTTTTAAGTTACACTGGCTGCCTCTGGCCTCGAATTTGCAATCCTCCCGCCACTGTGCCCTATGATTATTTTCTTGTGCTGTTGTTAAATGGGCCCTGTGTCTTTTGAAAGTCAGGACCAAATGATTGCTGAAGTTCAAGCTTGTTCAAACAATTGCCCGGTAATGCTGGGTGCTCAAAAAACCATCAGATCCCACTGGGTTGTCCCCAGTGAGTGATGCTAACTTTCATCATTGGCTTTGACCACTGGACAGTGTATTTTTCCTTCTGCAAATAGTGTACAATCTGTGGGAGGAGATTTGGTACCATAAACTTACCCACTGATGATTTCTGACTGAATTGTTTCACTGGGGGCTGCAAAATGGTGACATTTCCAATTGTATCATGAGCTGATAGTTCCTAAAAAGGAATTGTAGTGACTGATTTTTACAGAAAAGAGTTAGTGCAATAGTCACCTCTAATGATGGGAAATGGGCTGGGATTTAGCTCAGTTGGTAGAGCGCCATTCTGCAGTCTCTGAGGTCCCAAGTTCGATTCCCAGCACCGCAAAAATGGGAGAAGGATGTGGCAACCCACTCCCAAGGCAATCCCGAAACAGTCTGCCATTGAAAACCCTATGAGGGTCGCTGTGAGTCGGACACGACTCGATGGTACCTAACAACAACAACAATGATGGGAAATCCTCTCTGTGACTGCCACTGTGGACTCATTGAGTTTTATTTACTCAGTGTTTTATAATTATTGACAACTATGATTTTGATGCTCAAGTTATCCCAAATTTGGCCTATGAGACCCTTCTGAGCTCCCTTTTATGCCCTTTGAAGATGTCCCTTTTAATGCTTAAGTACTTCCTTGCACTGAAAATGTCCTAGGCTTATCATATGCCTTCTATTTCCAGACATGAAATCACTCATTCCTTCAAAAAGCCATGATTCCCTCCCCACCCCCAGTGCTGGGGATGGAAGCCAAAGCCCTGTGCAAGCTAGGCACACACTCTACTACTGAGCTACAGTGGAAAATGATGTTTTGGCAAACCAAATCTAGATATTACATGTGTTCATTGCATTTTGGGTATTATTATTTTCATTATGTTGTCATGAGTTTGTATTGATATTTCCATTTCACTTTTAACATTGCTGAGGTTTTTTTCTTTAAAAATCTTTGATTTTGTATTCATATCTCTTGGCTCAGCTTCTGATACAATTGATGCTGTTAACACATTTACTTACTTGCTTTATTCTATGATATGCATAAAATAGTTTCGCCATTATGGTGTTACTGTCAATAATACACTTCTGATTTATAGTATTTCTTTGTAGTTCATTTTGTCTGTAATACAGGGCTGCACTTTAGCTCTGTTGGTAGAATATCATGCTGGGCTGAGACCCTGGGTTTGATCCCCATCACCACAAAAAACGGGAGAAGGACTTGGCAACCCACTCCTGAAGCACTCAGCCATTGTAAACTCTAGTAGGAGGGTTGCAATGAGTTGGACCCGACTCGATGGAACCTAACCACAACAACAACCAGTAGAGATGCATCTGCCAGGATGTACAGTCAGTATTATGTACAAAAACCATGTGAAAGAATTTTTTCTCTTGACTTTCTATTGTCAACTTGGCCCTATAGTTAGGTTCTTTGCTGTTTATTTATTTGTTTGTTTATTTCCATACTGGGGGCCTTGCACATACTCTGCAAGTACTATACCCCTGAGCTACATACCCAGCCCTTTTATTTTTTATTTTTTATCTTGAGACAGGGTCTCTTTAAGTTACACAGGCTGCCTCTGGCCTTGAACTCTCGATCCTCTTATCTCCACCTCCCAAGTAGCTGGGATTACAGATGCATGCCACCATACCAAGCACTTTTTAGTAATTTAAAATGTATGGTTTGCTCTTTTCTTTTGGAAAAAATAAACGTATTGCACTATCACTTACACATAATTAAATCCATGCATAGAAAATGTTCTGATTATTATGTGTACACCCATGCAACCACCAGTGTAGTCAAGATAGGAAGCATTTTCATTTCCACAAAAGGTTTCCTTGAGCCTATTTGTAGTCATTCTCCTCTCCCTCCCCTCAAACACTTAGGCAACCATGGATATGCCTTCTCAGGAGATGAGTTTTTCTAGAATTTCATATTTACAAAGTCCTAAAATAGTACACTTTTATGTCTAGCTTCGTTTTCTGAGCATATTGTTTTTGAGAATCATAAATGTCACTGTGTGAATCAGGATAAGTTTATCCCTTTTATTGCTGAGGAGTGTTCTATTTCCTGGACATAGCACGATATGTTAATCTGGTCACCTGCTGATGGATTTTGGATTAGTTCCAGGTTTTAGATATTATAAATAAAACTGTTATGAGCATTCTTCTGTAGGTCTTGGTGTGGGTATATGGCTTCATTTCTCTTCAGGAAATCCTTAGGAGTGTGGTTGTTGTTGTTAGGTGCTGTCAAGTCCGCATCCGACTCATACAACAGGTGAAACACTATTATTAGTGCTTCTTGACTGTTCATAGGGTTTTCAATGGCAGATGGATTTTTGGGAATGAGCTGCCGTGTCTGTCTCCCAAGCCTACAGCATCTGGTGTTTCCAGGGAGTCTCCCATCCAAGTACTTACCAGGCCCGACCCTGCTTAGTTTCCGAGATCTGACGGGATCGGATGCCACAGGGCTATGGCTGCAGGCAGGAGTGGGCTAGGTATGTCATTTGGTACATGTCTAGCTTTCTAAGAAACTGCTAAACTGTTCCAGAGTGGTTGTGCTAGTTTATATTCCCACCAACAGTTTGTATTTCCATTGCTTCATATCCTGTTAAATGTTTTAAATTTTAGCCATTCCAATGGGTAAGTAATCCCTATTTTATTATTTTAATTTGTATTGTTTACCTTTGACTTAATAGTCAAATGTTTTACAAGTTCAAAGTCCAAACTATGAAGTATCAAACTTTTATTTTTCTCAGTCCCACTGTGGAAAATGTTGAGATGACTAGAGAATCTGCTAAAGACCTACTGTATGCCAGGACCTGGGCATATCTGTTGTGGGTCATGAGTAAAAATGGAAATAGCTCCTACTTCATAGAGCTTACAGATCAGCTAAGGAGATAGGCATTAATTAAATAGCCTCACGAATAAATGTGGACTTATAACTTTGTTATGGACTGTGTAGGAAGGCTATGTGGGGGTTAAGGCTTGTATCTGGATCTCATCTTGATTTCCCAAGAAAAAGACATTCAGCCTATGTGCTCCCTTCCTTAATACTTGTTGCAAAATACTTAGTCTAAAATGCTGTATGTAACTCCAGGATCTGTACCAACTGGCTGAACCCTGGGCAGTTAACGAGCACGCCATCACATAGGAACACAGGTTTCTCTGGAAGCCTCTGATAAGCCTCCCCTTGATCATTTGGCCTTAGATAAAGTCTGTCTCACAACCTTGTTCCTTACAGAGCCCTTTTAAAAACATACTTTCAGCATTAAAAAAAAAAATACATTTTGCAGCCTGGCGTAGCAAGACCCTGTCTCACAAACACTAACGACAACAAATACACATACATGCATGTGCGCACGCGCGCGTGCACACACACAGACACGACTTTATATTTACTCTGTTAAGAGGCTTTTTAAAATTTTGTTTTTAATATTACGCTATGGACACTGGGCTTGAATAGCTTTTTCAGTAATAGAAGAATAGCAATCTAAGGCTTGGGGTGTACTCAGTGGTAGAGCTCATGTCTAACGTGCATGGTGCCTTGGGTTCAATCCTCAGAAATGTGAAAGAAAAAATCAATGCATGGATGCTACATGTTTATTCTCTCCTGCATTATATCTTGTAGCTCCTTGGAGCTTGGAGATTTTTTACCCCACGAGACAGCTCATTGTATTTAAATTAGACTTTAGTCTTATTTAATTTCCCACAGATTACTCTAGCATAGTACAGAACACCAGTAATCTTCAGGATGAGGTTGGTTGTTAAGTCTCAAGTTCTCACGTGTGATTGAATGGTGTTCATATTCAAATAGATGAATTTATACCATGTTGTTGTTAGGTGCTATCGAGTCGAGTCTGACTCCTAGCGACCCTATGTACGACAGAACGATACACTCTCTGACGCTGGGCCGTGCCCGGCACTGATGTCAGTGCTTCTCTGCTATTCATAGGGTTTTCAATGGCTGACTGTTTCAGGAGTGGATTGCCAGGTCCTTCTCCCTTTATACCATGTAGCTAATACTAACTCGATACATACCAACTGTATAGTGTTTGAGGTAAGATGTAGTTTTAATCAGCTGCTGTAGAACAGGAAACCTGACACTGCTGTCTAATTTGCAGTTTTTATACTGTTATGTGGTTAGAGTGACTCTGAAACATAATCATAATCACTGAGGAGGCACTTTGAAAGGAATCCTACAGCCAGGCACTGTGCGCACACCTGTAATCTCAATGACTCAGGAGGTGGAGGCAGGAGGATCTCGAGTGCGAGGCCAGAGGCAGCCTTCACAATTTAGTGAGACCCTGACTCAAAATTTTTAAAAAAGAGAAGGTGCTTGGATGCGGCTCAGCGGTAGAGCGCTTGCTTAGCATGACCTAGGCCCTGGGTTCAACCCTCAAGTACCATTAAAAAAAAAAATCCTACAGAGATTATTTTTAGTAACAACATACCTCCCTAATTCTGTAATGGAGTTTTCATGTTTCCAAGCTTACCTCACTGTCTAAGAGGATGAATTCTGCTCTTCCAAGGCATGCAGTAGAGTAAATCATTATGGAAGATGGGTGGTCAGTTTTGTTCCCTGCCTGATTGTGGGGAAATTGCAAAGGAATTGTTATGTACCTATGGTGACATGCAGATTAGGAGAGTTAAATTCTAGGGTAGTCACTTCTGTTTTTCAGTTTGTCAGTCACGGTCCTGGCAGGAGACAGATGGCACCGAAATGAAGTAACTGAGGAGAATTTGATAAAGGACTAGTTCATAAGCTGTGGGCAAAGATCCAGAAAAGCAGCTTGGGATGGCACTCCATCCACCTCCTACAGGGAAGAGGACACAGGCTGCGCCCAGGAACTTACACCCCTCCCCCCAGGCTCTGAAGGGCTAAAGAAAGGGAGGAGGTTCTGGAACCTGGAGGAGAAGGAGCTGAGCCTTCACGCACTTCCCTTGGGGCCCTGTGGCCTTGGACAGCAGGTGCAGCTGGAACTGCAGCCCCGCAAGAGAGAAGCAGAGGGATAATGCCCTGCCTCCACTCTCTCCTCGCCTCCCTTCTCACCAGCTCCCTTGGTGGAAGCAGAGAGGAAGTCAGTGGGCGAGGAAGCCTATAGATGCTTCCACAGATACCACAGGTGGAGGAAGGTAGCCTGTAGATCTGCTGGGCAAGTGGAAATACCCAGCAGACCTGTATTATGTAGAATGGGGAGGATCAACAACCATTGCAGTGGCTCCCATGTGCCTGGAATACCTGGCTTTATACATTTGGCCCAGGTATATGCAGGAGGGCTGTGGCTCCTGGTGGTCAGGTGGATTGTGACGGAAGGTGTTAGAAGGTTTGTTAATATCTAAGGATCTTTTCTGTATTTGTAAAAATCCCTCTCGCACTGGAGAATTGAACCAGAACCTTTTGCCTGCTTGGCAAGTGCTCTACCACTGACTTGTATGTACCCTCAGACCAGTTTTTCTTTTTCCTCTTGAAACAGAGTCTGGCTAAGTTTTGTAGGCTGCCTCTGGCCTTGAACTTGGCAATCTTTCTGCCTCAACCTCCCGAGTGGCTGGGATTATAGGCATGTGCCACAGCACCCAGCCCTAAGGATCTTTCTTTCATACAAAAAGCCTGATGGGAACCCCAAACTGACAGTTTTTATTTTAGCATCACTGGAAGAATGTGCAAAAGTCAGGGGCTCCATTCCAAACAAGTTGATCCTTCCTTCCCTTCCTTGCAAGGCTACCTGTGGGGAGGAGGAGGACAGAGCTGGCCTTTGTGAGCTGTGGGCATCTTCGAGGATCTTGTACATGTGAAGACCCTTTGTGTGCTGAGTGACTCTTCAGTGGGACCCCTTGGAGTCACCCAGGCTTAAACCATCAAAGTGAGTTTTGCCAAACAAATCCAGTTTAGATAATCCCAAAAGAACGAGATTGGGCTCTGGCTTTCTCTCACTCATTTTAGAATATGTCTATCAAACCGAAGCTCTTTCTCTGCATACTCTTTTAAAAATTCCCTAAAGCACCATGCAGTTTAAGAGCCTTCTTGCCAAGTGAATGCAGAAATGCTAAGTATTAGCTCAAATGTATACCAATTGCCTCATCTTTTGGGATTTGGTTTATCTTGGTATAGCCCTTTATGCAGGTGTGGGAACTTTCTGAACTGTATACATGTATTGGAAATATTTTTGTTGTTGTTGTTAGGTGCCTTCAAGTCATGTCTGACTCATAGTGACCCTCGTAGGTTCTCAATGGCTGATTGTTTTGGGATTGCCTTGGGAATGGACTGCCATGTCCTTCTCCCAGGAAAATATTTTCAGCAGGCTGAATTTTCTCATGTTGGGTGACCCCATGTGAAAAACTCAAACCTGGGAGACCCAAATTTGAATGCTGTCTCTGCCTCTTGATCATGATCCAGGGCAAACTATCATCCTTTCAGGGCCTGTTTTTGTGGCTACATATGGCCGTAATCTTCCCAGATTCCTTATTGCAATATGGAGTTGTTTAGGTCCACCTGAGATATTCCATCACAGTAATTGTTGGCCTTGTGTTTTTGTCTGTAATGAAGGGTTAGAGGAAATAGGTGTGTGTGCATTTGTACACGTACGTACCAGATCGTGTTGACTCCTGTTCAGGGGTGCACATTGCTTGGTATAGTGGATGATCCAAAGATTATTCATGATTTGACTTGGAAGTGTGTGATTTGGTTTTTATTGCAGTTGGCTCCCTGCCCAATAGTGGTACCTGTTGTGAATGTCTTTTGGTGTGAGGGTACAGCTTTTGGCGTCACATTGATTCCAGTGAGCTTAAGCAAATTGGTTAACTAGTCTGACCCTTAATTTTGTTATCTGTAGGGTCATAGTATTCTTTACCTTCTGCTTGTTGGGAGAATTAAGTGAAATAATACACATTAAATGCTT
Source organism: Pedetes capensis (assembly GCA_007922755.1). NCBI lineage: Eukaryota > Metazoa > Chordata > Mammalia > Rodentia > Pedetidae > Pedetes > Pedetes capensis. The sequence goes on along the minus strand of VMDO01002671.1, from coordinate 109,622 downwards.
CAGAGCGTGCTTGGCACATGGTCAGTTCTCATTTTGTGTTAATGGAGTCGCTGCGGGTGCTATTTACTACCACTTTATCGTGATTATTAAAAGCGTTTATGTGTGCCCTGAGTTGTAAGCTGGGCTGACATTTATGCCAGGTGATGCAGCAATAGACTGAGCGCATTAAACACTTCTTGTGTAAAATCTCCACAGATAATCAAGAGTTTGCAGTTTTTTGGGAAACATTGATAATGGAAGAGGGTCTGAGAGTGTGCTTGGTTAAGTGTCCTCGTGTGTCCCTGGACCAGGTCCCTGGCTCTCCTGTCCACTCTCCCCCTCGGGGACAGAGGCATCATCTGGGTCTAGTTCAGGAGGAAGGAAGTGGTGGTTCCAGAAGACTCTTGTGGTGTCCCGGGAGGTGTGCGTGTGAAGCGTTTGTGAAGCCAGGGAGCTTCTCCCGCAGCTGTCAGAATCAGGTGGCGCTTAGCCCTGGCTGGAGTTGTCCCCCGACAGCCTTCTTGTTGGCCTTCACGTGCCCCTGTGCTGTCGCCAGTTCTTTGTCAAGGGGATGGGCCTGCAGTTGACCCTGAGGGGCTCTTCTGTGTGTCCCATGCCTTGGGTGGCAGTGACTTCTCAGGTGAGCTGAGAAGGCTCCAGAAACAGGTGTGCTGTCCCAAGTGCCTTTCTGGTCCTGTAAAGGTCTAGGTCATGTGGTGGTAGCAGAGGGAATCCCCACAGTGACTAACTCAGATCTCACACCAAAACTCAGCCCTTGGTGGTGTAGATGCGCAAATACTGAGGTCTACAAAGCCTACCGTTGACCTCCCAGGAACACCATTTGTGAAGAAGACACAATGGTGGGATTGAGGATTGAGGTCATTTGCCTTTGAAATACTCTGATTTGGGCCTCCAGTAGATTAAGTAAGCACCTGAGAGAGGGAGTTGATTTGGGCCTCCAGTAGATTAAGTAAGCACCCGAGAGAGGGAGTTTTGGAGGCAGCAGACCGCCTTGCTGTGCTGTCTCTGGATGGCCCTGGGGTCTAGGAGCTCAGTCTTTAGCGCCTTGGTCACATGATGGCTAAGCCATCCCAGGGGCCAAGTCTGCAATGTTCTGGGGTAGACTGTTTTCTTAATTTTTTTTTCCCTCAATCCCCTTCCCCATCAGTCACAGGATTCATCTCTTCTCTGTCTCCATCTTCTTTTTCCTTCTTTTTTTCTTCTCTGTGTGCTGGTCCTAGATAAGGCCCGTATTTCCTGCCCAGTCCCTGACTGGCCACCTCTTAGCTATAGCTTGCCTGTACCCAGCACATCCAGGCATAGCCCTCCGTTCCCATGGTGCTTTGTCCATATGTTAACCAGGAATTAGGAAAATCAAAAGCATCGGTAACACTTGCAATATTACTTGGCCCTTGCAGCGTCTGCCCCTTGGGTACGGGATGGTTTCAGATCTCTTTGTAACATGGGGCCACTGCGCCAGGGGTATAGTTTGAGCAAAAGACCGGTTGTTGAAGGGTATCCTTTGCTGTTGGAATGCTTGTGCATTAAGAGGCAGTGGGACGGACAGCTTCTCTGTAGAAGTGGGATGTATGGGTTAGCAAGATGCTGAGGTGCTGTGGCTGAAAGCGACAACCACAACACAGGAATTCCTAGGAAGGGCCCCACGGACTAGCAGGGAGGTGGTTATCTGGCCCGAGGACACTCCCTGTAAATAAACAATTTGGTCTCCTTGTTTTCCTGAGAGGGCTTTGGTCCTGGGATCATTTTTTAAAAAACAAAAGGCCATAACTGTAGCTCTGGGACCTCGCGCACACACCCGTAACTGGAACTCTTACTTGGCCAGGCACTTTCAACTTTTAGTTATGGAAATAAGGTGATCAAATGATCTGTGCCTATTCGATAAGATCACATTGGAACATTTAAAAATAGATGAGTAACTGTGGACAGCCAGAAGGTAAAGTGGCACTGGGTGGACCAGTTGTAATCCATCGAGCGGTGTGAGTGTATGCGAAACCCACGTGTGCCTTAATTGCCCTCCTAAAACACTGCTCTCATGATCATCTGCAGCATCTGACTCATCTTAAAGAAGGTGGAAGGACAGGGAAGAGTATAAGCTGAGCCCAGAGTTGCAACTGCCTGGCAGCTCTTTCCCTTCTACTTTGTGCAATGTGTTTATTACGTCCTTGTGTGGGTCTTGAACTTTTTTTTTTTTTTTTTTTTTTTTGCGGTACTGGAGGTTGAACCCAGGGCCTTGCGCCTGCATGCTCTGCAAGTGCTGGACCACTAAGCTGCACCCCCACCCCCCCCCCCTTTTTTTTTTTTTTTTTTGAGACAGGGTCTTGCTAAGTTATGTAGACTGCCCCTGGTCTTGAACTTGCAATCCTCCTGCCTCTGCTTCCCAAGCCACTGGGATTATAGGCGTGTGCCACCATGCGCGGCAGCAGGTCTTGAACTTTTAAAATGAGCGACTTTTTATTTATATAAATACAGTGAATGCTGAATTTTACTTCCCCTTATATATATTAGCTTTAACTCAGTTTACCTTTTTAAGTTTTTTTTAAAGCATTGAAAGGCTATTTGTTGTTGTTGTTAGGTGCCGTCCAGTCGGTATCCGACTCATAGCGACCTTCATAGGGTTTTCAATGGCTGACTGTTTTGGGATTGCCAGGTCCTTCTCCCATTTTTGTGGTGCTGGGAATTGAACCCGGGACCTCAGAGACTGCAGTGCAGCGCTTTACCAACTGAGCTAAATCCCAGCCCAAAATGCTATTTAATATACTTTTATTCTAACATTGTGCTCTTTGTAATTTCCTTGTGCTGCTTTAACTTTCAGACCATGAGTGTGGGCTGGGTGTGGTGGCACATGCCTGAAATCCTAGTAATCCTAGCACTTGGGAGGCAGAGGCAGGAAGATCTCGAGTTCCAGGCCAACCTGAGCTACCTACTGGGTCCCTGTCTCAAGGAAAAAAGTGTGTGTGGGGGGGGATGGGGAGAAACAAAAGAGATTGTGAATGGTGTTATACAATATAATACAATATAAATAACTGTACCAAAAAAGAGGAAACACAGCCACATTCCAGAGAACTTACACCATTGTGCATTCAAGTTATTATCAGGTACATTGTCGGTGAGAATTTATCTATGCATAGACCGCATGTTCTCTGCACCCTTTCAGCAGTGTAGAGGGCTACAAATCAGATGCGGAGTAAAATAGTATGTGGAATGAATTTGCATATTTGAGTCCTCGGTCTTCTATCAGATTAGATTCAAGAATATACGGTATTCTATTTGCCAGTATAAGGTTTGCTGCCATCCAGTATCTCGAGACTCATTTGAGCAGTGGTTTGGCTCTTTGAAGTGGTGTATATGAAATGACCAGCTTTTTATACTTCCTGTGTGTTTGTGTTTGGTGTGTGGTAGACTTTTTTTTTTAAACCCATCTGTGTCTGTATTATTTTACACCTACCTAGGTAATACCATGAAGTTGGAGAGTAGTTCATCTTTTTTTTTTTTTTTTTTTTTGTGGTACTGGGGGTTGATCCCGGGGCCTCACGCCTGCATGCTTTGCAAGTGCTGGACCACTGAGCTGTACCCCCAGCCCTTTTATTTTTTTTCCTTACTTCCTGAGACAGGGTCTCGCTAAGTTACATAGAATTCCTCTGGTCTCGAACTTGCAATCCTCCTGGCTCCGCCTCCCAAGCCGCTGGGATTACAGACATGCACCACCACGTCCAGTTTAGTTCATCTTTTTTTGTAAAGATCTCCCAAGAGTGGCAAAACTAATCGGGGAGAATCTCAAGCGTTGGTTGGATTAAAAGAGTCATTTTAAAGATGCTGAGTATAGGGGTGGGTGAGCGTGTGTATGTGTGCTCTTTCATAGAACTTGCCGGTGTAGAGTTCGACATTATTTATAAATAAGTCTGTTTGGGACGTCTCAGTGATCATTTTATTACTGATTGTTGTTCATATGCTAGCTCTGGATTGCTCTTGGCCGTCGGGAAACAGTAGTGTAGAGAGGACAAAAAGCCATTTTTTCCAACCTGAACAAACACTAATCGGCCAGCCTTCTTGAGATGACTGACATGCTTCCAATGTGCGCTTCCTGGGGCCTGACCCCTGGGGCAGTGACAGTGTTGGTTGGTAGAGAGCCAGAGGAAAGAAGGCTGGATCTAGTGGTAAGTAAAGGGGGAGAGGCCCCCGCCAAGCCAAAACTCTGGTGGATTCTGATCAGTTGGTCTCCTGTTGTGATTCCTGCCTGCCCCCGCAAGACACCCTCACAGCATGCTTCTTCCAGAGATTAATTTGGTTTTAGCCAAATCTTGGGATTATTTTGGTTTTATTTAGGTGTTAATGTAAGGAGATTATGGATTCTTCCTGTGCAGACACACACACACACACACACACACACACACACACACACACACACACACTCACTCATCACACATACTCAAACAAGCTACCCAATTTCTCCACTATAAACGAAACATTTGCAATCATTGTACCAGGTGCCTAAAAGAATTCCTTTCCCACACTTGCTCCCATACCCAGGGACACTCAGTGAACAGGTGACATTCTGAGATATCTGAGGTGCACTTCTGAAAGAGCTAGGGGACATTCAGTTCATCGCAGAGCTCCTGTATCTGAATATGGCACAAGTGACACATTAATCATGATTTCCATCTTCGTAGCTTTTAGAACTCGCCTGTAAAGTAACAGCAAGTCTGTTGCAGGAGTGGAGGAGATTTCCTTGACTTCTATCTAGAGGACTCGGCCTTAGTGAGTTTGAAATTGCCCATGCCTGGAATTGTCAGGGACCAGGTATCCAGCCTGGCCTACAGGGCCCACCCCAGGACCTGCTGCAACATACCAAGGCTCACGGGGGAGAGTGTTGAATGAGAAATTATCATTTCTTTTTTCCATCCTTCCTGTTTTTAGGGGAATAAAAGCCCAAACTATTAGAGAATAAGTTTAGACATTTAAAACAATAGAGACAGTGGCATGGATGTTTCCTTTTTTAATTCTCTACTTTTGGAATGGGCTGGGATTTAGCTCAGTTGGTAGAGCGCCACTCTGCAGTCTCTGAGGTCCCAAGTTCCATTCCCAGCACCGCAAAAATAGAAGGATGTGGCAACCCACTCCCAAGGCAATCCCGAAACAATCTGCCATTGAAAGCCCTATGAGGGTCACTATGAGTCGGGTACGACTCGATGGCACCTAACAACAACAACTTTTGGAATAATTGCCTATTTTGTTACAGAAATGAACAATGATGTATCTAGAAAACAGTTCTTTGTAATAAGTATTGTTCTTCCTCTGGCTTCTCTTTTTCATGTACTTGGCTAGTTCCTCAGAAGATCATTTTCTTAATACTTTTAAAATTTAAAAGCTTCCTTGGTGTCTGTTTATATGAGATAGAATTTTAAGTAGAACCCAAGTGCCTCTAGGAATCCCTCACTTGTTGAACACTTTGACGTGGTTCTCCATTGTGTATTTTGAAGCTAAGGCCAGGACATCACGGTCATTTGTGTCATTTGTTATAATAACCTTTCTCTGTTCTACTTTTTTTTTTTTCCTTTCTAGTATCATCTGACTTTTACTGACTTCCTTTGACAGAGGATAATTAAATGGACTCACTGCGTCTTACATGCTGGGTATGGTGTTAGGTGCATTGTATACCTTATCATCATGTTTAAACCCACAGACTCTAGGGAAAGATAGTATTATCTCTGAGATACAGATGAAGGGGATTGGTGTTTAGCTCACTTGGTAGAGCGCTGCTCTGCACTTTGTGAGGACCTGGGTTCGATCCCTAGCAAAAAAAAAGAAAGAAAAGAGAAGGGTATGGCAGTCCACTCTCAAAACAATTATTGTTATTGTTGGGAGCAAAGCCTGGGGAAGTTTTCGAGATTGTTCTCCAGAAAAGCACCAGCATTGCTCTTGGGCCCTCTCATAGACATACAGGCGTGAATTGTAGGATTTGCCTTTTGCCATCTTGGAAGAGGGAACTTAAGGAGCAAGACTCCACACCTGGGGCTGAGGCGCAGGTGAGAGGGGTGGGGTCCAGAGGGAGCAGTTTCCCAAAGGCTGGGGTATTCCAGCCCCAGCCCGCCCTGCACAGGGAGCATGCGCGGCCAGCGGCCTGTGGGAAGAGCAGGCTAGGTGTGTGCGGGTGCGCATGCGCAGTACTCGTCTTCCCCCACAGGGCTCATTTCCCTCCTCTGTGGTCCTTTATCCCTTATCCGGTCTAAGACCTCCTTTATAGTTTATTGCCTGTCTTCCTCTGGAAGTGCTCTGTCCTAAGAAAACGGATCCCGCCTCTGAGTCTTGGTGGCCTGCCCAGCACCTCGCTAAGGGGTGTCACGTACCCCACTCCCACAGGAGGCCCAGGAAGCCGTGTTTCCACAGGCCCAGGGGAGTTTGAATGGGTTTGTGGCCCATCAGAGATTGTGGCGGGGGCGGGGGGGGGTGGATGGGGAGAAGGTAGTGTGTGTGTGTGATGGTGGTGCATGCTAAGGATGCGTTTTGTAGAGGGGAGGGAACCCTCTGCCCTTAGCCCTCTGGCTACCCTCTCTCCCTCCTTTAAGGCCACGTTGTCCTCGAGTTGCAGAGCAGGAGCTGGGCCAGGGAAGAGGAGGAACCAAGACTGGGGAGGAGAGGAGCTCTGTAGTGAGGCAGTGATGGGGCCCATGTCTAGGGGCTGCACTTGGGAGCCCTGTGGATTAGCTGGGTGCCCACAGTGAAATGAACCTGGGCTGAGCCAGGAGACTTCAAAGCTGCCTTCCAGATACTGCGGAAACGGTCTGTTGAGTGCACTGGCAATGTGATGGAAACGCCAGCCCTGGGCCCCTCTCTAGAAAGGTACAAGTGTCTGTGGTGACATATAAGTGGATCATGTGAGCCTAAGCAACCTAAGAACATGGGGGCCTCAAGGCCAAGCACTCCCTGCTAGGAGACTGTTCTCTTATGGAAGGCCAGGCCAGCTTCTCCTTCTGCCATGGCTAACCCTGCTGTCAGCTTTATTATCTAAGCCAGGCTTCTTCCCATCCTGCCCCAGCGCAACTTGGAGGGAAGGGCCAGTCCACCTTCTAAGCTCTTAGGGGCAGGGACCTGTGGAAGGAAGCACTGGACTGCCACATGGCCACCAGCATGCAGGGGGTCAGAATGCATGAAGATGTGACACCAAGCAACTGGCTTCGTCAAGGACCCACACATTTGTCTTGACTTTACTCCAGTGGCCAGGTCTTCACTTTGTTCTATTTTGATCCTTCCATTCCCACTTCTGTCTTAAAGCATCTAATGCAAAATGCTTCCCTTGGACCATGGAAAGTAACACCGGACAATGGAAAATGAATAACCGTGTGTGATATTATTTTAAGGCTTAATTTTTATCATTTCATAATTTGACAGGCACCTGCTTCATCAGGGCCACTTCTGGATATTTTGGAGCTCAGTGTCAAGAGAAGTTGGCTATTTAATATTTTTGTTAGCTTCGTAGTCATGAGAGTTAATATTTTTTGAGCTGCTACTGTGTGGTAAGCAGTGTTATTTCATTTAATCCTCATAACGGTCCTGTGAAGCAAGTATTAAATTCTATCACTTGCATTTTGTAGACTAGCACAATGAAGAGCTCAGCACGGTTAAGTTCCCTGCATAACGTCACACAGCTGGGATGTTGAGATAACACTTGCACTCAGGTCTTTCTGATTCCAATGTCCTCGTCAATCAAGTAAGGGCTACCTTTTGGAGGGATAATAATATGCTTTTCACTGACTTTACTTTCTGGACCAGGAGCCCAGAAAAATGGCTACATGTTAACAGCCTGGGTGTAATTCACAGAGCATAGAATGGTGGGCCTTTTGGATGATTCAGTCTGATCACCTGATTTATCAATCAGGAAATAGACTCAGGGAAGAAGAGTAACATACATGGACACAGTGTGTTTAGGGCAAGGGTGGTATGTGCAGCCAACCAATAATATGAAGTATTTGTATTACTGAGGGACTTCACTTAGTCCAGTCTGTGTCTTTACTTCTGCCCTGCTTCTCTTCCCTGTGGATGTGCCCCTTTCCTGCCTTGGAACACCATCACTGGCACCCCCCTCCCAGTCCCATAGGACCAACCAGAATCTCTGAAGCCTCCTTACCTGGCTTCTCAGGTTCGCAAAGCTATAGAGCTTTGAGTCTGAACCTCCACTACAGGTGTAGGGTCTGTAGGACAGGGGACAGTCAACTATGGACAAGGTGTTTGTAAATAGTCTTATGGAAGCATAACCATGCGTGTTTGTTTACATCTCTGCTTTGTATTGCAATGGTGGAGTTGAGTTGTCACAACAGAGACCATCGAACATGCAAAGATGAAAACGTTCCCTCTGGCCCTTTGAGAAAAAGTTTACCAGCCCCTGCTGGCAGAGGAACAGTTGATATTAAACATCAAAAGCCAGACCACCTCAGATCTATCTTTCATAGATGTTCATGGTCTTTTGCTACCAAGGTTGGGGTGACTGGGGGCAAAGCATAGAAAAGACAGGTCACTTATGTCCAGCAAATTCTTTCAAATACCTTATTCATTGGATCTTAATAGATAGTTTTAAAGGTTATATGGTCAAAAGGATGCTGGATTTTCCTCTTTTCCAATCTTGGACCTAGTTAGTTATTCACACCAAACCTTCATTTTTCTGTTTTTTTCTCCCTGCCACTTCTAATGCATCACCAGGTCCAACTGGTTCTTCAGGATACAGTCTGAAGCTGCCTCCTTCATCCATTTCCCCTGCCGTCACCTGCGCCAACGCACTGGGGTCATCTCGGGCCTGGCTGCTGTATCAGATCCAAACTCATCTCCGCAGGACCCCGTGCCACTTCCAACCCATTTATTCTTCACAGCAGCAGCTTCCTCCCTCCTAACTCATCACTCTCTCTGTTTCCTTCCCAGCAGGCAGTACCATCTGGCATGATCTTGTTTGTTAATTTCTTTACCTATTCACTATCTCCTTTCCCCTCTAGAATCCAAGCTTCATGAGGGCAGTCACCTTTTTTGAGTTGTTTTTTCATGGATGTATCCTCTGTCACGACTGGCATGCACTAGGTACTGTGTGAGTGAATGAACACAGGAACCATCAGAATGAGTTAGGATAGTGTTGGAAACATCCTCAGAAATGGCATACAAAGAAACACCTAGAAGTATCATTTCAAGTTCAGCAAAAACACATACCCAATTCCCTCTCCATTTTGATAGGGACCTACATCATGGGTTCCATTCCTGGAGCACAGCCTCGAAGCATCTCATCGGGAATGCTCTCCATTACTTCTAGAAGAGGGCATTATCCCTAGACATGGTGAGAAGCAAGAAAATCCGTAGAAACCATTGTCCTAGGCTAGTGTTTAACAAATGTTGTTAACCCAGCTTCTCAGCAAGGTGATCAATATACTACTTACACATACACACGCTGGTCATAGTGGTGCACGCTGCTAATCAACAAGCTTCAGAGGTTGAGGCAGGGGGATTTCGAGTTCGAGGACAGCCTGGGCAGCACTTTTTTTGTGCCTGCAGCTATACCACTGTGGTGTCTGATTACATCAGATCACGGGAGCTAAGCAGGGTTGGGCCTGGTGAGCACTTGCATGGGAAGCCACCTGGGAACACCAGGTGCTGTAGGCTTGGGAGAAGGACCTGGAAACCCACTCCCAAAAATCAATCTGCCATTGAAAACCCTATGAATAGCAGAGAAGCACTAACCATAGTGGCTCCCCTGTTGTATATAGGGTCGCTCTGAATCAGACACTAACTCGATGGCACCTAACAACAGCAACAACACACACACACATAAAATTTCACAATACATTATTAAGGATACTTTCTACTCTAATCTTTTCTATTTGATTTTGTTCTGTTCCATTAAAACAGTGGTCATTGTGACCCATTCCATCGATTGTATGACCCATTGATATATCATGGCCCGTAGTTTGAAAAAGAAATGTTTAAAATATGGTGGTTTTTCCTTAGGAATTCTCAGCCTAATGAAGGGATCCAACCATGAAGTCTGATGTCAGGCTGACTGCCAAACACAGACCTACAGTGCTGTGGGAACATGGGACCAATGAATGAGCCTGCTGAGGTGGACCTTGGACTGAAACCTCTCTAGAGGCCTAGGAGAAAATTATGTACCTTAAGATCAGGTGTCCAACCTTTTGGTTTCCTGGGGCCAAATTGAGCAAAGAACAATTGTCTGGGGCCATAAATAAGTTATATAGTTAGTTCATATACAAAATAAAGAAGGGGGCAGTCACAGAATAAATAAACATAAAACCAGGAGTGGTGGATCACACCTGTTATCCCAGCAAATCAAGAGGCAGAGGCAGGAGAATCACCAGTTTGAGGCCAGAGGCTACCTGCATAACTTAGCAAGACCCTGGCCCAAATAAAAAAAGAAAGAAAAGAAACACTAAAAGTCACATGGTGTTGAAAGATTTTGTGGGGCCATATTACTGGCTGTCTTGGGTCATGGACTGAACATGTCTGCTTTAGATATTAAATTTAGTTTTGCTTTTTAATTTCATTAATCACTTCCGTCTATAATATAGGCTTCTGCTTTATTTTCCATATTGTGTATCAAGTTTTTTTTTTTTTTTTTAATCATTTATGGAGAGTTGTCTACTATTCCTCTGGCTGAGTTGTAGCTCAGTTAGTAAGAGTGCTGCTCGGCACTCTCTGAGGACTCGGGTTCAGACCCCAGCACTACAAAAATGGGAGAAGGATGTGGCAATCCACTTCTGAAGCAATCCGGAAACAATCAGCCATCGAGAACCCTATGAAGGCCTCTATGAGTCAGACTCGACTCGTTGGTACCTAACAACAACTGTATTTCTCGGGTGTCTTTTCATTAAAAACGCTATAAAAACTTGGGCTAATCCTTATTTGTCTTACTCATTTTCCCATCCCTTTTCCATTAGTTTTCTCAGGGGTGTGAAGTAAAAAAAATAAAACATACATACACATCTAGACACATATATACATACACATCTATATTATGAAAATGCGTCTATAAATGAAATTTTGTTCTTTCATTATTTTGAATTCTTAAAACAATGATGCCTGCTCTCATAGTTATTTCCATTAAAAAGATAAAGGATTGCACATTCTTGTCTTTAGATGACATGCTGATATTTCCATACAGCTCTGTCAAACCTATTACACAACTATAATCAAATTACATCCTTCCCTCCTCTGCAAGGGGCATTCCGTCTAATTTTTCCTGGCCTTAGAAACTTGAGCACTCTATCTGCTGCGCGTTTCCACTTCAGAAGTTTTCAAGTAAACCTTTTTAGTATTCTGAACTATCACATGAAACTGAGAAGGTCTGAAAATGAGGTACACTGCCAGCCTGTGGGCCTCGCCCCAACCTCAGCCTGATGCTGGGTCTTGGAAGATCATCAAAGGCATTGACAGGGTCCTCATGGGTATGTCCCCAAGAAGCATTTTGTTTATTTTTTTTTTCGTTGAAATGCCAACAATTTTAAGTATGAGATATGATGAAATGTGAGTCTGCTAGTTAAAAGATCAGCAATCCAAGACTTCTCATTTTAAAATGTAGGATGAGTCAAGGTAGTAATTTTTTTTTTGTACTGGGAGTTGAATCCAGGGCCTCATGCTTGCATACTTTGCAAGTGCTGGACCACTGGGCTGAACCCCCAGCCCATTTATTTTTTACTTGTTTGAGACAGGGTCTTGCTAAGTTACACAGACTGCCTCTGGTCTCGAACTTGCGATCCTCCTGCCTCTACCTCCCAAGCTGCTGGGATTACAGGCATGAGCCACCACGACCAGTGGAATCATTTCTTATGGTCCAAAGTCTGAGATGCCTATATGTCTGTCAGCTTGTTGTGCTGTGGAGGTCTGTGTGTTGCTGTGATGCTGAAAGCTCTGCCACTGGTATTTCAGATACCAGCAGTGCCACCCATGGTGGACAGGTTTCAGTTTAGCTACTAGATGAAGACAGACTAGGGAGAAGGACCTGGCAAACCACTCCCCAAATAATTAGCCATTGAAAACACGTTGCAAAAGAGAAGAACTGTCAAATACAGTGCCGGAAAATGAGCCCCCTAGGCAGGAAGGTATTCAAAAAACGACTGGGGAAGAGTTGCCTCCACAAAGTAGTTTGTTGTTAGGTGCCATCGAGTCAGGTTCAACTCATAGCGACCCTATATACAACAGACCAAAACACTCCCCAACACTGTAGCATGCTTGGCACTATGTCAGTGCTTCTCTGCTATTTCATAGGGCTTTCAATGGCTATTCTTTCAGGATTGCTTTGGGAGTGGATTGCCACATCCTTCTCCCATTTTGGAGGTGCTGGGGAATTGAACCCAGGGCCTCAGAGCAGAGCAGCACTCTACCAACTGAACTAAATCCCAGCCCGACCCACCCTCAAAGTAGAGTTGACCTTAATGATGGGAATGGAATAGAGTCTCTGGGACCTCATTTGCTGATGTTGTTGTTGTTGTTAGGTGCCGTCGAGTCAGTATCCGACTCATAGGGTTTTCAATGGCTGACTGTTTCAGGATTGCATTGGGAGTGGATTGCCAGGCCCTTCTCCCATTTTTGCGGTGCTGGGAATTGAACTTGGGACCTTAGAAACTGCAGCACAGCGCTCTACCAGCTGAGCTAAATCCCAGCCCTTTTGCTGATGTTACATGACTCAAAATGAGAAGAAACATAGTGGCTGCAACAGTGGCTCAAACTTAAAAAGATCATGTGCATTGCAGTGTTGGATAGTGTTTCGCTCTGTTGTACACAGGGTCACCATGAGTCAGATCCAACCCAGTGGCACCTAACAAGAAAAACAAAGTCTGAGAACATTTCTCCAGTTAATGAGTATTAGGAATACATTTGGTCAAATGTACTGATCACATTTGGAACCCTGAATTCAATGACCACAATACAGACCTGGGAAAAAGGAAATGTCTAGAAGCTAGGTTATCATCAGTCAATGATACTGGCTTCCTTAGGAAGAGAGAAGTCAGAGCCAGTACGTGAGGTGTGAGGTACAGAGAAGGCAGATAGAGAGAGAGATGAAAATAGAGGGGAACGGATCTTAGAATGGTGAAAAGCGCATCAAAGTATTGCTCAGCCGAGACCACCAGCATATATGAGTAGATGGCCATTTTATCCTCACTTCTGATCTTCAGTTTGCTAGAACCCCTCCCACTACCAAGCTGGAGCTGAAAATCCATCAGATTTGATTTAATGAAACATTGTGAAACCAGGCCTTTTCTTTTCTCTCTCTTCTGTCAAAAAGGTCTTCATGATGCCACTTGCCATTTATTGGATACCTGTAGATATGACCACTGTGCTAGGTATTTTGTATTACACCATCTCTGGGTCTTGTGCCTGTCTCTATTTTATAGAGCCAAGATTTTCTGTGGTACTATGATTTGCCCAATGGCCACACAGCAAATGGCTGCTTAGTTGCAGACCAGCCATTCTTACTATTTCTCAGCGTGCCTCTCTTCACCTGGGCCAGTTATCATGCGATGGTCCTGTACGAATCTGGGCTTTATTCCATCTAGTTTTAAATAGTAGTATCACATAGCATGCAAGATACGTGGGCCAGGATTAGGAGAAGCCACGTTCTTGGCTTATAGTTATTTACCTGAGAGGACCTCTTGGCTTTCACTGCTTTGCCCTGGAGTTTGTTTTGTTTTGTTTTGTTTTGTTTTGTGGGGGGTGTAAGATTAAACAGCCCAGCTCTGAAAATGAGATCATGTCATTGCAGAAGTGTATTGGATTGCATGTCGGCTTTGATCCTCTGGGTAGCTTGGACCATGCTTGGGTGCAGGGGACTAAAAGGCAGGTCCCCTGGCCCAGGGCTCTCTACAAGGAGCTTTTGATGAAGGGGTCAGGCCAGCCCCCACTGCTGAGGAGCTGACAGGTTTTGGTGGTTTGTTTTACCCTAGCCAAAGTTGGCACTTCCCGGTCACCTCTGCCCTCCCCCACACTTCTCCACTCCTTACCTTCCGGCTTTTCCTAAGAAGTATGCTGCACAGCTTTTTCCACAGGAAAGATGGAGGATTCAGGGTAGGTGATGGGGTGGGCCGCCTGCTTTACTTAGTTGGAAAGTTTCATCACCCCCGGCCCCCCAACCCTGAACTATTCTGGACTTGAAAATGTACACATGAAAGGCAAGGCTGCATAGGGGTGTTGAATTTTTCAAGGTTGAAGTCTTTGAGGTCCAAATGAGGAAGGTTGATGTCTACTATAGATGAGTCCACCTGACCCAGAACTGCGCCTGGGGCTGGGCCACCAGGGTACCCGCCTCTGGCCATGGTCTTGTGCGATTCCCCTGTTCCCAGCACACCAGAACATTGTTCATTCTAACCCTGTTGCTGCTGCTGCTGTTTGTTGTTGTTGTTGTTAGGTGCCCTCGAGTCTGTATCTGACTCATAGTGACCCTCATAGGGTTTTCAATGGCTGTTTCCGGATTGCCTTGGGAGTGGATTGCCAGGACCTTCTCCCATTTTTGCGGTGCTGGGAATTGAACTCGGGACCTCAGGGACTGCTGTTACTGAGTCTTAAATATGTTCATGGATGCTATGAATAAATAAGATTTGTAAGAGAACTATTTGGTGGACTGATGACTGAAATCTTTTTTAAAAAGCTCTTTAAAGATTTTAGGAACAACTTGTGTGCAGCGCTCCTTCAGTGGGATTCTCTTGGTCTTTCCTCCCTATGTGAAGCAGTTTTCTTGTTTGCTTTCTAAATGTTGGAAGACAACACCAGTCTTCCTGGAGTATACTTAGGAAAATAAGGGAGTCCATGGCTGAAAGCAGAGGGTGGGTGCGGGTTTAGGTAATTTAACTTCTTTTCTTTCCAAATCAGTAAATATTTACAAATGACCTTATCAAACAGTTTGGGTCCATTCGGGCAGTTGAAAGCATGCAGTCAGAGCAACTGCCCCTCAGCCTGCTGCCAGTTCCAATGGGCCTCAGAGGCAGGTTTTGTTTTTTTTTTTTTTTAATTTACTGATCACAAACCAAATGTTTTCAACCAGCCCCAAACTGGGCCTTAGTAGCCACTCCCTTCTCTCCATGGAACAGTTTTAGAAAATTTGCACTTTAAAGTTTGACTTCTAAAGATTCAACTCTTACAGGCTCGAGGCAGATTGCTGTGAACTGAGGAATCCAAAAAATAAACACTGGGTTCTGCCTTAGGTTTACCATTATTGCCCGAGATCTTTTGTTTCTTGGGGAAGATAATTGCAGAATTTCATTCCAAGCATAAATATTGTTTTTTGGTGAGCAAGTTGGGGGGGGGGGAAGCCAAGTGGATTACTTTCCCATTTTTTTGTACAATGGTACCAACCAGTGTGATATTGTTTAAAAACAAACGTAACGCTAATTTTTAGAGCAGCAATGGGATTTGCAGGGTGTAGCAGCCTTCTTATTCCTTCAGCATTTGAAATTTGACAAAATTAAAGATTTTTAGGAGAGAATACAGATGTTCGTCAAAGTTGGCACTGGAAAATAATCCCAGATCCTCCTTTTTTGGAGGTAGTTGGGTATGAAAATTATCATTATTATAATAGCATAATCTGGTAATCACATGTTCATTTGTTCTATCAAACTTAATATGAGGAAGAGTGATGAGTATTTTATGGTGTTCTTTTGTCAGAGTACATATTCAAGTCTGGCAAACAGTCAACAAATAAATGAGAAGCTTTGAAAAATAACTGGTATAGCTGTACAGCTCCTTACTGCAAAATACTTGATACTTCTCTATTAATACTTTTGTGTTTCAATTTCCTTTGCAGAGTATTGGGAAAGGGTCATTGTGGTGCATAGACCCAGAGTATAGACAAAATCTAATTCAGGCTTTGAAAAAGACACCTTACCACCCACCTCCCACTCCTCAGGCATATCAAAGGTAAGCCATTCAGATTTTTCTTTTGGTTCTGCTGAAATCACATTATTTTGGCAGAGACAGGCGCTGGAACTAATTGAATAGGCTGCATGAGATTTCAAAAATAACTGCAGATAAATGAGAAAGAAATTAAGTATTATTAGGAGGCATATTCGTTGTATTTCCTGCAAACCTTACCGCTTCTGCTGCTTCGGAGGCATGTGTTTCCAGAAGGCTTCGTGGTGGGTAAAAGAATGTCTTCCTGGGTAAAAACATTTACAAAGAAAATTTAACAGCTCTTTCTATCTCTGTGTGTCACGTTGTGATGGGATAAATGTAAAGGAGTGAGTCAAGGAGCGATTCTGTCTTCCGATGGCATGCCCAGTCTCCACAGATGTTGAGTGACACTCACTTAGTTGTTGTCATCCCCCGGTTTCCATGTAGACGGGCTCCTGAGTGATGGGTTTGTTGTGGTTACTTGGTGTTTGCCTTTCCAAGAGCAGTAGAGAACAATGGAGATGTTTTCCCTCCTCGTATGCCCATTTGTTGTGAGACTGTGAGGTCATGAGTGCCATTTTTATGAATGTATGGTTGGAGTGGGGGCGGTTAAGTAGTTTATTACTTTTTAAAAAAGCCTATTAATGTTAGATTCCAAGAAAGAGCCATATAACATAAAACTAAATTTTAAGGTGGATTTTTACCTGTATGTGGTACTTTGGTTTGAATTGCATCCCTCAACCCTACAATTTTTTTTAAAGAAGACGTATAGAGATGTTTCTATTGTAACTACCTATTTAAGAGACATATGCTTGAATGACAAGTTTATGTTAATTGGGAATGGCGTGATGTCAGAGATTTCAGGAGTTTTTACAGTCCGCTTCGTGTAGATTCTTTTCCTAGGCTGATGTCCATTCTGCAGGGAAGAGCACAAAGTGATCTTCTGAAACGGCATTAATGAAGTTCTTGTGCCTCTCAGTTGAGAAGCATTCCATCACAGGCCCTAGACAATCAGTCTTCAGCGAGAGACGGGAGGAACAGCTGGGCTCTCTGAGAAGACTGCTGTATGTCTGCCTTTGCTAGGCGATTAGCGTGATGGTAGCCATGGCAACTGGAATGTCTCCATAGTAACGCGTAGCTGAAACAGGTGCAGTTGCATCACAAGGCTGTTTGTTGCCTGGCAAAAGGACAGGCCATTAGTACTTAGATATATGCTGTTGCCTTAGAAACAAATAACCCTACATAGCAACTACAGTTGGTTTGCAAGGTTTGGAAAAAAAAAAAAAAGGTTGTAGCAGCGTTTGTCTGTTCATAAAAATCAGTGGAAGCATAGTTTATTTGAAATGACAACTTGAGGTCATATAGCTGTAGGAGATAAAATGGGATTTTCCAGAGCAGCCCAGCCGACATTGTAGAAATGTCCAGAAGAACAGAGCCATATGCTTGGTTTTCTCCTTGTGGCTGTAGCCCACTCTCAAAATGGAAGAGAATTAGGATTAGAGTGGAGAATTGCTAATGCATGAAGTTGGTGGGGGACATGGCATTAATTATTGAAATATTTCTCAGAGTCTCATGTTTCTTTGGCGTTCTTCTCCCTCTACCCTCCAAAACTGCACAAAATATACGTCACTTGCTTCTCTAGTTTGCACATTCGAAGTATTTCCTCTCCCTTGGCTTCTAGCAAGTTAAGAACATAAGTCTTTTTCAGTAGGTCATATCCTTGGTTCATTTGGGCCAGTGTTTTGTTGCCACATGTGACCCCAAGGGAAGCACAATAATTATTTAATAATATGAAGGATTATAGAGAGCTCTGGGTGTTGCGAGAGGAATGCATACTCAAGCAAGAGGCATCCTGAGCTGGTCTTAGCCTAATGACTTTAGATTTTTAATATAGGCATAAAAATGCAGATGAACCGGAGCTATTATAGTGAAAATAATTTCCAGATGAATACTTCAGATCCTGTTCCGTCTCTGGCAGTTCCTTTTCTCCCAGGTGACCAAGGGGAGGGGGGGAGTTTCCATCGCGAACCCATGCAGGTGCTTAGATTTCACCTCCATCAAGGTCACAGGATGTGGAGTGAGATGACAGGTCACGTTATAGTCTTCCATGCCTTAACTCTGTGAGAGCACCTCGTTTTCTCTTTCCTGGGGACTGTTATGCCTTGATCTGAAAGCCCAGAATTTACCTCAGGATCCTCTGGTGTGTGAAACTGTACTAAAATTACCAAACACTGGATAATTGTGTGGTATTTCTATGGCTTGTGATGATGTGGTGTTCAGCTCAACTCTCAAGCACCAGGCCACTTGTTGATGGGACTCCGGGAAGATGGAAGTAAGTAGGACAAGGCTAGTCACTAAATGGGGACCAAAAATTGCTGAATTAACATGATCTGGCTGGGCCCGCTGTAGTGTAGGGACTCCTCTGTCAGACCTTTGCAGGGCTGCTGTGAAGGGCACCTGAGAAGTGCGTGGCTTCCATGGAATTGGTACTTAGCATACTAAGAAGATAGTGATTATACTAGGTGGGTGGCTACTGCTAGTACTTGCAGGTGTGCTTGGCAGGTAACACTGAACTGAGTTGCAGGGGGCTGGAAACTGCAGGAAAGATGAGGCATCTGAAAACCCCATCCTAGACGTTGTGCATGCCCAAATGTAATGTTAAGTACCTCAATACTTAGACTCGCGTCTCTTGTTTCCCAATATGTCCTTTCAGATGTTTGTTAGGGTATTCCTCTACACAACCTTTTTAAGTATCAAATTTCTGAATCACTCCTAACTGAAATGCAGAGAACTCAGTGACATGAGCTCTTACATTAGTTTCCTTGGCCTGCAATAACAAAATCACAACTGAGTGACTCAAACAAAAAAAGTGTATCGTCTAATGGTTCTGGAAACTAGAAGTTGAGATCAAGGTGTCCCGGGGGCTGGTTCCTTCTGAAGCAGTGGGGGAGAATCTATTCCACGCCTCACCTCTGGCTTCTTGTGGCTTGGTGGCAATCTTTGCCACTCCTTGGATTGTAGAAGCATCACCCCAACGTTTACCTTCATCCCCATGTGGCATTCTCTGTGCTATCTCTGAATATTTTCTTCCTAGAAGGACATTGGACCTATTGGATTAGGGGGTCACCTTATTCCTGTATGACCTCACTGTAACTGCTCCAGTGACCTGTTTCCCAAATAAGGTCATATTCTAAGGTACTGGGGCTAGAACTTCAATATAGGAATTTTAGGGAGATGTAATTCTACCCCTAGTGGCACTCCCCCCTCTCCCTTTTCTTTTTTCTTTTTCTTTTTTTTTTCTCTTTCTCTCTCTCTCTCTCTCTCTCTCTCTCTCTCTCTCTCTCTTTTTTTTTTTTTTTTTGGTGGTACTGGGGGTTGAACCCAGGGCCTCGCGCTTGCATGCTCTGCAAGTGCTGAACCACTGAGCTGTACCCTCAGCCCATTTTTTTACTTTTTTGAGACAAGGTCTCACTAAGTTTCTCAGACTGCCTGTGGTCTTGAACTTGCGATCCTCCTGCCTCCGCCTCCCAAGCCACTGGGATTACAGGCGTGCACCACCGCGCCCGGCGGCTCATCTCTCCATTTTCAAGTAAGGCATTTTGCTGGTAAAAATGTGGAGACTAAGAAATTAAGCAAGTCTTCAAAACATAAAAATGATAGGGGTATGTCAAAGGGACATAGGAGCCATCCTGAAATTGCTTCTATAAGCCAAGCTGGGACTACTGGAGCAGTGAAATTAATAACGGGTTATTGCATTGTAATCCAAAGTACAAAACAAATTTTCTATGAGTCCATACTGAAATAAATAAATGAATAAATGAGAGAAGTGATACATTCTGCATAGAGCAGAATTCCAAATACTTTAGGTAGACATTCCTCCATTTGTTGTTGTTGTTAGGTGCCATCAAGTCGGTATCCAACTCATAGCCACCCTCTCGGAATATAATTCTCCACCCGCTGAATGGCTGCACTTAATGCCTTCCCTGCAAAGAGAGAAGGACAGAAAGGGGTCAGAAAGGAGGTTTATAGTGGGAAAACCAGACAAAGCTAACCTCATCGGTGGTGAGACATCGATTGCAGGTACCTTTAACATGATGCCATGAACTTGGCCCTTCACCTCTGTGGTCATGTTGCCCAGTTTTCCATCTCAGTGATAAATACCTGAGATAAATAAACTCAAAAGGAGGAGAATTTATTTTCCTCCCAGTTTTGGAGGTTTGAGTCCATGGTCATGTGGACCCATCACCCGGGGCCTGTGGCAGCCCAGTGCGATGGCAGGAGTGCGTGGTAGAGAAGGCTGCTCACTTTATGGCAGCCAGGAAGCGGAGTAGGGGTGGAGGGTTCAGAAAATGCAACCAGGGTCCTAATTTCCTCTCAAGGGCACACTTTCAACAATTTAACTTCCTTCCCCACCCACTAGTCCCACCTCCTGAAGGTCCTAAAGGTCTACCCCTAGCAACCCTTCCCCTCACCCTTTTCAAGTAAGGCATTTTGCTGGTAAAAATATGGAGATGAGGAAATTAAGCAAGTCTTCAAAATGCACAATGGTAGTGATAGTGCCTTGGGCTGGCAACCAAGTCTTTAGCATGTAGATCTTTGAGGGACATTTAGGATCTAAACCATAACAGCGGACTTCCTCCCTCAGACCCATAACCTTAATCTAATCCTGGTGGAAATGTCAAACAATGGTTTTGTCCTTCGGGGAGGATATTCACAAAACACCTGTGGGTAGCACTTCTCGGAGCTGTTGAGGTTACCCCAGAACAAGGAAGGGCTGAGGAACTGAAACCGACCAGAGGAGAGGCTAAGGAGAGGTGATGACGAAATACAGAACATGAACCTGGAGGGATCCTGGAGCAGAAGAATCGACAGGAGAGGAAAAGTAGTGCAATATGAATAAACTGTGCAATTTAGTTAAAAGGAATGTGTCAGTGTTGGTTCCGTAGTTGTGACAGATGTGCCATGGTAATGTAAGATGTTAACATTATGGGAGCCTGAATGAGGGGTGTATGGGAACGCCCTGTACTATCTTTGTAACTTTTCTGTTAAAAAGAGAAGCAGTCCCCCAAACACAGACTGATTGAGTGTACCAGTTATATCAATTTGAAATACTCAAGTCGTTTTTGGTGGAAGAGAAGTCAAGTTGCTGCCGCCCTGAGCAGTCAGTTGCCTGCCTACTTTCAAGGTACTGTCATCATTACCAGACACACAGAGAGCTGATTGTTAGTGGCTCTTACTTTTGCTCTTTGTAGGATCTGCTGAGCCACTTGAGGGATGTCGTGGTGATTTGGGTATCACAGTTCTTGGGACTTTATTTTTGTGAAGCGGCACTCAGCTGTGCTTTGTGGGGTCCCCGTGGCTAAACTCAGGGAACGAAGACCAAATCAGCTTGCAGAAGGACACTAAACCTTTGCCATGGTCAGGGATGTGGGCTTCAGAATCTAAATCTGGAAAGAGGAGGGAAGGTCATTATTTTTAGATCTCTTGCTGATTGTTTTTATTGTTAGGTGCTGTTGAGTCAGGTCCAACTCATAGCGACCCTATGTACAACAGAAGGAAACACTTCTCTGCAATTCATAGAATTTTCAGTGGCTGATTATTTTAGGAGTGGACTGCTAGGTCCTTCTCCCATTTTTGTGGTGCTGGGTATTGAGCCCAGGGCCTCTGGGTGCACAGAGCAAGCACTCTACCAATGGAGCTAAAGTCCAGCTGCTTTCTTGCTGATAGCTCTTCAGAAAAGTGCAATGACCTGTTTTAATATTTAGCACAATTCATATGACCCCCTTGTGGCCTTTCTCATTAAAAGATATACATATTTTTAATGCTTTTGTTAAATATTTCCAAATTCCTTCTGATTTTCTGCTCTGTTCCAATTTATAGTCCAATCTATTTTTAAAGAACATTCCCATTTTGGCCAGGCGTGGTGGTGCATGCCTGTAATCCCAGTGGCTTGGGAGGCAGAGGCAGGAGGATTGCAAATTTGAGACCAGAGGAAGTCTGTGTAACTTAGCGAGACCCTGTCTCAAAAAGTTAAAAAAAAAAAAAAGAAAAGAAAATGGGCTGGGGGCGCAGCTCAGTGGTGCAGCACTTGCAAAGCATGCAAGCGCGAGGCCCTGGGTTCAACCCTTAGTACCACAAAAAAACAAAAAACAAAACAAAACAAAAAAACATTCCCATTCTCTGACCTTTCTCAATGTCTGATTGTTAAATATAATATAGTTCCTCAGTGGGTGACTTTGGCTTTTGTGGTTTTGTTCCTTTATAGTGGGACATTTAAATGTTCCAATACTAAATTAATGCCCTATAAATTGTAGATATGGTCATAACAATGGTTATCAAAACCGTAAAAAGCTCTGTATATGTGGATTTTTTTCCCCAGTGTTGGAGGATTGAACCGAGGCCCTCACACATGCTAGGCAAGTGTTCTACCACTGAGCTACCCTCCCAGACCGTTTCATCTTTTTAATTATTATTATTTTTTGTCTTGAAACAGGGTCTCACTGAGTTGCACAGGCTGCCTCTGGTCTTGAAACTGAGATCCTCCTGCCTTGGCCTCCCAAGTCACTGCAATTACAGATGTGTGCCCCATGCCTACCTCTATGTAGATCTTATGTAATATTTTTATTGGCATGGGCACTAATCCAAAATCATTTTACAGAAAAACATTTTAATCCTCCCTCACTGTGGGTGAGGAGCAGGTTGTGTGATTCATCAAACAATGTGTGGTTTATGGAGTTCCCTGGATGATCAGTTTTTAGAGAATAAAAATTCTAATTTGAGTGCCAGAGCTAGTTTTTCTGTAGAGTTTTTTTTATTCTTCTTCTTCTTCTTTTTTCTAAGTAAATCCAAAGAAAGACGTCCCAGCATCTTATTTCCCTCTGGGCTGTGTGATGGAGCAGCCACTCTTTACCTTGACAGGGACAGAAACCGCGACTAAGGAGCCTTTTGTTCCCTATCATGCCTCCCATTTTTTTTTTTTTTTTTGTTAAAAGGTCATTACTCTAGAAATAATGACGTTATATTTTCTAGTTGGTTTTAA
This sequence comes from Pedetes capensis, assembly GCA_007922755.1. Lineage (NCBI taxonomy): Eukaryota > Metazoa > Chordata > Mammalia > Rodentia > Pedetidae > Pedetes > Pedetes capensis. The sequence continues at coordinate 86,716 of VMDO01002671.1, read as the reverse complement.
TGTACTACAACTTAACATGTATGTAGTTAGAAAAATCCTTTTTCATGACTTTTATTTGACAAACTAGGACTAAAAATTTATTTTTTGGGTAACCCATCTACCGTCTCTTCCTTGCTCCCTCTCTTTGTTCCTTCCTTTGCCCCCCTCCACCTTTCATTTCTTTTTGTTTTTTGAGATAGGGTCTCACCTGTGTAGCCAAGGCTGGCCTTGAACTCCTGATCTTCCTTCATCTGCCTCCTTTCTCCTTGTGAGATTACAAGAATGTGCTACCATGTCCAGACTTTTTCTAAAGTTTGCAAAACACTTCAAGAAAATTTCTTTTTCTCTCACTTTTTTTTTAAATAAAGAAAATGCCAGACCTTTAAACTTATCATTTAGCTCCTTATGCTTGTTGTTGTTGTTAGGTGCCGTCCAGTTGTGTCCAACTCATAGTGCCCCTTGTAGAGTTTTCAATGACTGATTGTTTCAGGATTGCCTTGGGAGTGGATTGCCAGATCCTTCTTCCATTTTTGTGGTGCTAGGAATCGAACCTGGGACCTCAGATACTGCAGAGTGGTGCTCTACCAACTGAGCTAAATCCCAGCTTATCTTTGTCTATTTGGAGCGGTTTAATGAGTCACAAAAAATACATTTGTGGCCTCTTTAAAGCTTCTGGCCTCTCTGATATTGAGGTTCTTAATGAAGGTGGTTGATTTTTAATCTTGACTTTATAATTCTTTAAATGTCTACATAGAGTAATACTACTAATGATAGAGAAGTTGTACAGTAATCATTATGTCATTGTATACTCATATTAACAACGCAATTCATCAATCATTTTTTCTCTCTTTTTTTTTTTTTTGAGGTGGGAGGGTGCTGGAAATTGAACCCTTGGCTCTTCACATGCTCACCAAGTAAATAGGCTTGGCTGAAAGGGGGAGCCTGGTAATGGCCTTTGGGAAATGCATGAGGAGGAGGCAAGAAGGTAGTGAGGTGTTTGGGGGAAGTCACCCTGTTAGGCAATTAAAAGATTAGTAAATCCTTAAAATGTTAAGCTTGTTAACATAACAGTGTTAATTCCTTTCCTCAAAGTGGTGAATTTGCACACAGCAAAAAATAGCTTATTCATTGTTTGGATACCAACCGTCATTCTTTAATTGATAAGTTATCCTTCATTCTAGGTTTTCAAAGTGTTGTGCATTTTTAGTAGTTGGTGGAAGAACTGCAAAGCCACAATAAAATCAATTTTAACGTGCACTGAAGGAGTTTAAGTGTTAGATCTTTTTGTCATTGCATGTTTTAATTCAGTCAAGCATAAAGGAAGTCTGAGAGGATTGAGATTAGTTGCACCATTATTATATGCCATTGTAAGCAATATATCTGATTGAAACTATAGTTTTTTGAGTGCTTCTCATATTCAATACACGTGTGTGTAAGTTTTCCTTGAAAGGATGAGGAATTATGTATTTGAAAGATTGTGTTCAAACTTTTTTCTTAGAGTAATTTTTAGAAGGATATTAAATTAGAAAATCAAAATGAAGCTTCATTATGCTAAATTAATGTGGTAAAATAGATATGGGGTTGAATGATGAGGTTTTCTAATAATGGTAATAATATTTTATCAGAAAAATTGGAGGGGACGGAGAATGGAAAAGGCTTCAATTATAGGGGCGCACTCTTATTTAAAAAAATACATGGCCATTTATAGTATGAGCTTTAAAAATCCATTAGTTGCCTATAATTTTATTTTCATATCAAATCATATTATCTCCTGGCTTCCATTATATTTTCTGAGTTGGTCTCATAGAATATTTTTGATCTCCTCATTTTGCCCTTCGGTATGCTGTCCATTGTCCATTTGATTCTCATTCCATCCTACATTATTTTATTTAAATGGAAAACAGCCCATGTTATCTTTGAGCACTTATGTCCTAGGCATACTTCATGAATATTGTGCTCATTCATCCAATCTTATTCTGTTTTCACATTCACTTTGAAAGTCAAATGTTTAAGCACCAAGGCTGATTATATCTGTTTTAGTCGGGTACTTCTGGCGCAGAGAGCCACGTGGAGTTACTTTTTCATCTTTTGAACTCTTGGTGTCCCCTCCATTACTGATTCACATTTTAATAGCAGAAGTGTTAGGATCTCTTGAAGTCTACTACTGATAAATTTCTGATGATTTCACTCCTGAGATGATAGAAAACAAAGAAGTCCTGTGTTTTTAACACCTAATGAGAAGCACGTTGAGGTGTTGATGGACGCAGTAGGGGTCTGAGTGTTTTCAGACTTGCTTGGTATCTATTTGCTTCTCTAGACAGCCAAGTGAGGGCCTGGCAGATTCCTGATCAGAGCATTTTAGGCTTTTTGGAAGAGGGGAAATTCCGTGTCGGCAAAGCTGGGCTGAGCTGCATTCTGCAGAGCTGTCAAACCCCTCACCTCCCCAGGGCAGGAAGGGGGGGGGGGAAATTGATCTATGTGTTAGAAATATGAAAGAACTATATTTTAAAAAGAGAAACAAATGATATACAATATGAAAAAAGAGGTTAAGGATATAGCTCAGGGGTAAAGTGCTTGCCTAGTGTGCCCACAGCCCTGGGTTCAACCCCAGCATGAAGAAAAGAAAAGAAAAAAAGGAAAGAAAAATTTAAATAAACAGGTAGCATTTCTTTGGTTTGTTTCAGTGTACAATGACAAAATTTTCATCACAATAAACAAACCTCCCACTGCCACATCTAAGCCTCCCTTTTTCCAACCTCTTGTTACAGTAAATACTGGATTTTACAGAGTTAAAAGGAGGGGGATTAAGAAGTAGAGGTGTAATATAATTAGGTCACACAGTGGAACGCATTGTACATAAAAGATTTGAGGAAGGTAGAATGAGGGGAGCCGTTCTCTCTACTTAGCAGTGAGTTTATGTTGGTCCACATGGCACTGTAGAGCTAGGGTCCTCTGCCCCTGGGCTGTGGCCCAGTACTGATGTGTGACAGGCATGGGCCATGGAAAAAGTGTCTTTCATGAAACTGGTCCCTGGTGCCAAAACAGATTGGGACCACTGCTATAGAGGGAGTAGTAGGTAATGTTAACAAAAGATAAGTATTTGGTGCCTGTGTGGATCAGACTTCTCTAGGAAATTTCTGTCCAGATGGAAGGCATACTTTGAGGTCACATGGAAAGTGGTCCAGCTGACCAGGAGATTTTGTGTTACTGTGAAGAAGTGGTAGTGTATAACCTGGAGAACCCCTTATAAAGATAAACATGCCAGCCATGTGTACCATCAGCTAGGAGGGATTTGGACCCAGGGAGTAAAGTTATAGAAAGACAAATTGGGGCTCAATTTTAGAAGAACGATCTCTGATAGAACAGCATCTAACATGTTGCCAGACATACCAGAAGCGGGGTGAATGCTTGGATGGAAGGTTGGATGGGCAGATAAAGAAGATAAAAGAAGAACAAGCGACTCAAGGGTCGCTGGCCAAGGCTAGACAGCCAGCCTTCTAGGTCGTCCCAAGGAGATTTAACTTGCTGGAGAATTGCAAGCGTTTCCTTCCAACCATTGAGCCGTTCTGTTTCTAAGTCTGCAAGCTGCTGTGTCAGTTGGGTGGGATACCCTTTTGTGGCATGGTGTTTGCAGTTCTTCAAGCCTTCAGTGTAAGGTGCAAACAAAACATTCAGGAAAACAGGTATGGCCTTGTTACTCAGAAGTGAGGGGTCAGGTTCTTCTCTTGAAATTAAGTCCCGATTTCAAGAGCTTGAAGGGACTAATTTAGTTACTCCTCATTCTGTGTGATCCAGCTTTTTGATTCATGCCCAACAATTACCTCCCTTGTTTCAGTGACACTTCTTTGCCTTTCCTTCCCTGTGAATAAAATTATCACTGCAGTGTTTTGCCAAGCAGAAGATCATTTCCAAAAGCTGTCCATCAAGCCACCCAGACCTCCCCCTATTGTTTATCCACTGAATTAATGAGAACAACACCGGCCCTTTCTATAAATCTCTGCAGAGGAGCCAAACTGGTGTCCTTGTTCTTTAGAGTCACATGTTTTTGGCCAGAGTCCCTGACCACGTTCTCAACCTTTTGTCTTTCGAACGTCAAGTCCTTGTTGCCTTATTTCTCAAACGATCTTTGAGACTCTGCCATGGATGTGAAAGGTGTGGAAAGAGTGTGAGAAACCTCAGAAGTTCCACACTCATCACTCACTACTGCTGATTTTCAAATCATCTGGCAAAAACACCCATAAACCGGTAGACACATTATTTTTAATTCTTATCTTTCGAGATCAAGTTGCTTAATCATAGCAGTCCAAGTTGAGACATGTACCCTGTGTGTTTACTTTTAAATGGAAAGTTTTGGTCAAAGTCTGTTTACCAGTGCTTATTCTACCTTTGTCTCTCTGATAAACTTAGTACCCCCCGCCCACCAACAGGAACTGTTTGGCAAGAATAAAAGTCAGTGGGAAAAAACATATGCAGAGGGAAAAAGTCAACCACATTGTAGTTGCATGTTCTACCTCCTTTTTCTGCCTCCTCCTCCTCCTCCTCCTCCTTCTCCTCTTTGTTCTCTTTCCTCCTCTGCCCCTCCTACTCTCCCCTTCACCTGCCTCCACCCCCCTTCTTTCTTCCCTCTTCCCTCTTCCTTCTTCCCTCTTCCCTCTCCAGTTGTGGAGCTTCTAAGTGCAAGGGAAACAATTTTTTTTAACTATAAGGTGAGCATAGTGTCTTACCTTAGGTTTTCTTCTGAGGTAAAATTATTCCACACCCTCCTTTTCTTTAATACTTTCGGAGAAACTGAGGCACATATAGAGAGTTGCCCGCTCCTGACACTCTGTAGCAGAGTGTAGAGGTAGATGTTCTGGGCCAGTCTCAGTGAGTCCCACTGGCTCATTGTCCCCCTTCCCGACATCATTGCCACCACCACTTGCTGTGAAGCTGACCTGAGTTGGTCCTGCAGATGCACCTGGCAGCTGTGACATCCCCAGGGGAAGGGGCCATTTGAGAAGCAGCAAGGAAGCAGAAAATTGGAAAAGATCTAAAGATGTCAACCTGTCAAGGAATGACATTAGCTTTGCCAGTCCCCAGCCCAGCCCAGTCCTGCCCCTGAGTAGACCAGCAGTCAGAAATGGGGCTCCATCTTGGGCCTGTCTCCACCGAGCTTGGTCTACCTGGCAGGTCCTTCTGCCTCCTTGGCACATGGTGGAACAGAACCTGAGAACCACACAGCCTGGGACAGGAGCTCCAGGGTTCCTCCCAGCTCTTGCATCCATCACTTCCACGCCAGGTCCGGAACAAGTCTCAGCAAATTTCCCAAAGAGACTTGGCTTAGAAACTCACTTGACCACTCTCTAGCTGTATGACTTTAGGCAAGGTACCTGAACTCTCTGAGTTTCCCTTCTGTCATTCCTGTTGTGACTTAAGACTGTCTGTCTCAAAGGAGGGCTTTAGGGATTATTAAATTAAGTAAAATGATATATCAAATGCTTAGCACTTGTGCCTGGCTCATAAAAAAAGCAATAAATTTGATTTCTGTATCCTCATCATCACCAGACTCTCTTTTGATAATTGCACGGTCTTGTTTTTGCCTACACTGCATACCAATTTGGCTCGTGTACATATGGCTTTGCATCATAAAGTATCTTTTTTATACTTTATATTCCGTGCTCTGCGCTGGATTTAAGATCGGTGAAAACTGGGCCCCTTTGTAAGCTCTCGCTGTCTCTCTCCTTGGGTTTTAAACAGAATTTTGCATCTAGGCTTCTTCAGGAGATGTTTAGTAATGATTATTCTTCTGATGCTCAGCACAGATTACGAGAAGAGGGCAAGGTACCTTTTCCAGCCGCAAGTCTGGGGGTGGGTGGGGGTCTGCCTGGTGTCCATTTTTCTCTGAAAGTAACTTAGCGGATTTTGCAAGGTTGGTGTTTCTGCCTTCCATATCCTTCCCCTTCTTTCTGCCAAAGCCACGTGATGTCCCAGGTGTGCAGGAAGCCTGACAGTTTGGACCTGGTCATTACTGTAACCCAAGAGACCCATCAAGCTGCCCCAAGAGGCGAAGATTCTAAATTCTGGGCCATTGACTCCAGGGCACCAAATATTGTCAGAGGACCAAACATTTTCTAGCTGCCATAGAAAATGCAGATGTCCTTAAGGTGACATAGGCCAGAAGTGACTCCCACTTTGTCTCCTAGTTCCTTTGGAAAGAAGCCTCTCTGCTCTGTCTGTGATGGGGACAGGCATTTGAAAGGTAAGACCTAGGGTCCGTACCCGCCCCCATCATAGTGGGAAAAGTTTCTACCTCAGGCCGGGCAAACAGTCCATTGTATGCTTTCTCTACCAGATACATAATCCCACTTAAATCTCTTGGCAGTAACTCATTAGCTTTTTTTCTCCCTACATTCTTTTCTTCTTTGATGAGAACAAAGCCGGCTCCTCCCTGCTCCTAAGCTTACTTTTCTCTCCCAGGGAATCTCTCTGTTATACTTTCATCCCCTAGGAAAAAAAGTCCCTCAAATGGTATCCTTCCTTCTCTACCCGGTGACAGAGGAAGATCTCCATTTTTTGTACTTGAAAATCTGTGTCTGGAACTCACAAATCTGTGGTGTGGCAGCCCCTGGGTCCTGCTGCAGGTATTTTGGCTACAACTCGCGTCTTGACTGAAGGCCACGCCCCCTTGGTTGAACAGCACCGCCCCACCCCCCAGCTCTTTCATAGCGTGTTCTTGAGAAAGGAAGAATTGGACATATGGTAACGCCAAAGGAATTTTATTCTTATTAAAGCCCTTTGAAGTTCCCTTTTTCTGACACAGCCCTCTCTTGACCTCAGCTCTTAGATGTGGCATGTTTTGTCATCAGGGTTGTTAAAGTCCATGTTACAGGAAAACCAATTGAATTTCTCTAATATAGCTCTTTGATGTCAGTAAAACAAAAATCTGTTTCTACCCAATGTTCTAGATGTCTAAGAAATGAACTATGAAAGTAAGCTCTTTAGCACTGTAGAGTTGCTAAGAATTTTAAATTTATTTCACCTTCCATACAATGGACCCTAAACCTTTCTGGATTTTGGGTGAGAGGCAGACAACTAAGCATTTATTGAACACCTATTGTGTGCCATGCTTGCTTTAACAGGTATCGTATACACAGTCTCTCCTGCTTTGTCTAAGAACTTGATGAGATAGATTTCATTGCTGTCTCAGACTTGAGAGGTAGTCACATTCCTGCAAATGGCTGGGCTGGGACCTGAACCAGCTTGATTTCCCTGTTCTGACTCCAGAGCCTGAGGTCTTCCCACAGTAATTTGCCACCTTATGGTCACTGTCTTTTACGGAGACCATATCTAGTGTCCGAAGAGTTCAAGAAGTAAACTTTGGAAAGGAAGGGTAGTATCCCCCTATTTAAAAGGCACTTTGGGTTCTGTGGCATAACTGGAGCAGGAGAGATTGGAATGAGTGATCCAACCACTGGAGGTGGAGAGCTGAAATTGGGGGTGGAAACAGTGGAACAAAGATCCAAGGGAGATGAAGGGGGAAGGGCTGGAGAGGAAGCTGAGACTTGTTTGGATGGATGCAGGAGCTGTTGAGGGCCACGGGGAGGGGAGTTACTCTGGGGGGTGGTGTGTGTGTGTGTGTGTGCGCGCGTGCGTGTGTGCGTGTGCGTGTATGTGTGTGGTGTGGATGTGTAAGGATCACTTCTGCTTTAGACAAGATAGAAAAGTGAAGGAAGGGAAGAATCACACAATGTTTTCTCAAACTGGTGATCTCAGTTTTATGATTTGGGGGATTATTTATACTGATTGTTTAATAGGAAAAAAGAAAGTCAAAGTTCACTGTATTTAAAAGCTTTCTTGTCCATGAATTCTACCATTAGAATTAGAGTTTTTCTTTTTACCTTCCAAATCCTCAGTCATCCTTGGGAATAAATGTCCATACTTCAACTGTCTAAGAGTTTCTTATATGTAATTTTTTAATTTGTAGGGAGAACTGACAAGGGCTAACCACCTTTGGGATTTGAGTATGTTTTCTTTATAAATCGTTGAAGTTAAAGCAGTGTATTTTGTCAACATTCAAAGCAAAACAAAACCTATCTCAGCATTGGTCTGAATCTTCAATATTGTACAAACTCAGCAAACATTTGTGCAATAAAAATGAATTAATGTAATTAGCATCCTTTATTTGACATTGAAGTCATAAAATAGATTAAAGACACTTATTAATTCTATTTTGTTAAGGAATAAGCAATGAAGATTCTTCTAAAACTACATGTCTAATTTTTGTTGCTCCCAGTATATAAAAACTAAGCTCCAAATAACTATTAGAATTGTTGTTAGGTGCTGTCGAGTCAGTCTGACACATTGTTTTGGGAGTGTGCTGCTATATCCTTTTCCCATTTTTGCTATTCTGGGGATCGAACCCAGGGCCTCAGAGAGCTCAGAGCAGCACTCTACCAACTGAGCTAAACCCTAGTGGCAACTATCAGAATAGGGTTCTTAAATTTCATATTAGCTAAAGCAAGACTTAGATCGTAAGAAATGATAAGCTGTACGGGTCATTTTGGTTTGTATGTGCCAAGCTGAATGAACCACTTGGGTTGGCAAAATGCAACAGATGACAATGTTTTCAATAATACAAACAGGTGTAGGAATGAGGCCAAATGTGAGAGACTCAATTGAAATCAATGTGCTATATACCATTGGTCTGTATTGTAAATAATCTTTGAATTTTTTGCCTCCACCTCAGCTTTATTGAAGTAAAGTTGATGAATAAAAGTCATACATATTTAAGGTGTACAAACAGACATTTTCATGTGTGTATACATTGTGAAATGATTATTACAATCAAGGTAGTTAACATATATGTCATGTCACTTAGTCGCCATTTATGTATGTGTGTGTATGGTGAGAATACTTAAGATCTACACTCTTAACAAATTTTAAATATACAATACATTATTAAGTATACAATACATTATTACCATGCCATACATTAAGTCTTCAGAGCTTATTCGTCCTATAACTGCAAATTTGTACCCTTTGGCTATTTTTTCCCCATTTCCTTTGACCTTTGATCTCTGGTAACCACCCTTCTACTCTCTGTCTGTGAGTTCAACTTATTTTTAGATTCCACAAACAAGTGCTACCATGCAGTATTTGTTGCTCTGTGGCTGGCTCATTTCACTTAGTATAATGTCCACCATGTTCATCCATGATGTTGCAAACGACAGGACTTCCTTTTTAAGACTGATAAGCATGTGTGTGTCTGTGTGTGTACATGTCACGTTTTCTTTATCCATTCATCTATGTGGAGACTTAGGTTGTTTCTGTACCTTGGCTGCTGTGACTATCATAACGTCATTGCTGCAGTGGTCATCAGGGTGCAGATACCTCTTTAAGGGAGTGATGTTCTTTCGTTCGGATATAACAGGAATGAGACTGTATGGCAGTCCTGTTTTTAATATTTTAAGAAACCACCATGCTGTTTTCAATGATGGCTGGACTACTTTACATTTCCACCCGTGATATATGAGTCCCCTTTTCTTTATGTCCTCAACAGCATTTGTGGGCTTTTGACTATTTGACAGTAGCCACCAAATAAGTATGAGGTGATATCCCATTGTGGTTTTGATTTGCATTTCTCTGCTGATTAGTGATGTTGAGCTTTTCTTTTTCATATGCTTGTTGGCCATTTGTATGTCTTCTCTGGAAAATGTCTATTCAGGGTTTTTTGTTTGTTTGTTTGTTTTTTTGCCCATTTTCTAATTAGTTCTTTCACTCTTGTTGTAGACTTTCTTTTAAAATTTGGGATAGTTGCTCCTTATTAGAAAGAAGGTTTTCAAATACTTTCTTCCATTCTGTAGGTTGCCTCTTCATTTCATACATTTTTGGTTTTGCCCTTGTTGTTCAGAAACTTTTTGTTTGATGTACTCCCTCTTGTTTATTTTTGGCTTTGTGGCCTGTGCTTTTGGTGTTCTATCCAAAAAAATCATTGCCAAGACCAGTGTCATAGAGTATTTCTTATATTCTTTCTTCCAGAAGTTTCAGGTCCTGAGTTTAAGTCCTTAATGAATTTTGACTTGATTTTTATTTGGAAAAGTTTGTTTTAACAAGATTTCTAGATCAGCATGAAAGGGACAGAGGGTGGGGTGTCAGCCACGAGAGGATCTTTTAGAAAATTATATGGGATGCCAATGGTGGCAGGAGGCTCTGTGTGTGTGTGGAGAAGGGTCTATATGGGAACTCTTTGTACTTTCGGCTTCATTTTGTTCTGAATCTAAAATTGCTTTTTAAAATGAAGTCTGTTATTTAAGAAATTTTATATATCATTTTCCTGACCCTGGAGAACTGGATGTGGCATTTCACATCACTTCTTTCGTGAGCCATAGTTGCTATGTGCAATGTTTTGGTCTTGGTATTGTGCAAGGGGAAAACCATGTTGAGAATTACTGTGGGACATAGACTCGCAGAGGTGAAAAGAACCTAAAGCCATCTAGTTTAGTGGTCCCCAAATGAGCCCTAGCGTGAACCATGTCTGGGAAATGTTCAGACTTTACTTTTGAAGATGTGTGAAGTTTCCACACCCAATAGACTCGTTACATAGAACTTATTTGTAGTAAGCTCATTAAGTGTTCCCACTCTGGATTAAATAGACACCCCCTTTTAATAGTCTTTTAAATTATGGCACACTTCTCAGCATATTCTAAGGGATACTAGTTTGGGGAAAAGTAACCTAAAATAAGGTATCTCAAAGTGTGGGTTGCCACTCACTAACGGGTGGTGGTTGTTAGGGGCAGTCGAATTGGGTCCAATTTATGGAGACTCCGTGTAAAATGGAACGAAACACTCCCAGACACTGTGCCATGCCTGGCCCTATGTCAGTGCTTCTCTGCTATTCATAGGGTTTTCAATGGCTGATTGTTTTGATTTTGTTTCAGGAGTGGGTTGCCAGGTCCTTCTCCTGTGTTTGTGGTGCTGGGGATTCAACCTGGAGGCCTCAGAGAGTGCAGAGCAGCACTCTACCAACAGAGCTAAGCCCAACCCCTTACTAAAGGGTAGTGAAATGAATTTAGTAATTGCAGCCATCTTTTTCTTAAATGAAAAATAATAGAGTAGAATAGAAAATGCCTGATTGCATGTAGAAGGGCAAGTGTTATTTTGGGAAACTAGTTTCAGTTGTGTCTGTGTGCTTGCGTGAACTCAGTCATAATGAAACATCTATTTCCTACTATAGATGATTGCCGAAATATTTTTGGAGAACACGGGTCTAATTCACTTCCTCTTGACAAGCGAAAACACAGACCCCTGGCGCTTAAGATCATTCGGAGAGTGAGTGACAGAATCTGAATCCGCTCTTCGTCCTCCTTCCCCCACACCAGTGCACTACTAAATCCATAAATCGTCCTGTCTACAAAGCAGCCCTGGGGAAACAACCCAGAAGTCCATCCACAGAGGAATCGATAAACAAAACGTGTACAAGAGAATATTATTCAGCCTTAAAAAGGAATGAACTTCGGACATGTGCTGTAACATGGATGAACCTTAAGGGCGTTATGCTAAAATAAGCCAGCCACAAAAAGCTTATTTGTGAGTCCACTTACATAAGTTCCTAGAGCAGTCAGATTCACGCAGAAAGTAAGGTAGAGGTTCTGAGGGGTTGGGAGTAGATACGAGTGGGGAGTTAGTATGTAACTGGGTGCAGAGTTTCTGTTTGTGATGATGACATAGTTCTGAAAATAGTGGTGATGGTTGTGCAACAGTGGGAGTGTACTGAATGCCACTGAACTGAACTTTTTAGAAAGTGGCTAAAATGGCCGTTGGGGTGTGTGTGTGTGTGTGTGTGTGTGTGTGTGTGTGTGTGTGTGTGTGTGTGTAATATCACACACCAAAAAAGGAATCCTGGCATGGAAAAATAGTGACAATGTAAGAAAAGCCACACCCCATTTCTTTCAGTCGTAGATGTTACCATCTATTCAGTCCTTCAGTCCTGTGTGGTTCTGGGCCCAAACCCTGAGGACTCTGAGCAAACAAGACAGGCTCCTTACCCTTGGGAATCCCTAGGGCAGCGCGGCCACGTGCGGTCTTGACCCTCCCTTGATCACGCCTAGCATTTCCACAGGTGATGCATTTTCCAGCAGCAAATCAAGCTTATCGAATGACCTTTCATGTGCTAATGCTCTGATTTCCATCTGCAGCATTTGGGTAAACCAGTAGTTTGCTTTTAGAAGGCCAAGGGAGACGCGTTTCATGGTTTTCCTCGTAGCTTCACCCCTTTCTTCAGCTGAGGTTTTTTTTCAGTCCTAACCTGTAGACAAATCGCCTTTTCTCTCTGTACTCTTCCCTCTATCTTCACAAGACCTTCAGGCACTCTGCAGATAGCACCTTAAGTGACACACTATTGTGCCCAGGTTGGTGACAGTGATTCACGCCGGATCTGTTCCCTGCTCTTACCTCATGTTTCGGTATGAGAATCAGAAGAATCAGGGGAGCCAGGAATGAAGGCAGGGGTGGCTGGATACCGGGAGATAGATGTGTGTTAGATGTGTGTTTTTCCTCGGAGCTGACTCAGAGCTTTTAAACTCCAACGTAAGGCAGTTTCTGCCCAGAGAAGTTACAGCAGTTGGGAGTCACCCATTGGCTTTGTTTGAGGACTGCGGCGATTTCTTACTCCCTAACAGCCACCCTTTTGCTTCTGGCCCCCTCCACTGGTATTAATGACCCTGTCTGTGCTCTCAGCGATCCTGTCAGAACCTCAGTGGCCTTCGAGTCGGTATCCACAGCAAAGGAAACATGGAGAATATATATGTCTCTAACTTCACCAGTGAAAATACTTAACTGGGTTTACTGGGAACTAAGGAACTGCTTCAGAAATAGTAATTTTTTTTTTTTTTTCTTGGTACTGGGGTGTTGAATCCAGGGCAAGGGCTCCATCACTGAGCTATACCCCCAGCATCCCTTTCTAAAAAAAATTTTTGAGACAGGTTTTCACTAAGTTGCACAGGCTGCCTCTGGCCTCAGACCTGCAATCCTCCTGCCTCAGCCTCCAGAGTTGCTTGGATTACGGGGGTGTGCCATGGCACTCCGCAGCAATAGTAAAAAAAAATTTTTTTTCCTGCAGTACTAGGGGTTGAATCCAGGGCCTCACGCTTGCATGCTTTGCAAGTGCTGGACCACTGAGCTGCACGCCCAGCCCACTTTTTTCCTTTTTTGAGACAGGGTCTCATTAAGTTATGCAGACTGCCTCTGGTCTCGAACTTGCGATCCTCCTGCCTCTGCCTCCCAAGCTACTGGGATTACAGGTGTGTGCCACTGCACCCGGTGTGAAATAGTAAATTTCTATATTGCACTGAAAATTTCTCTGAGAAGGGAGAAGGGATGGCTGGTAGAATCTTTCTGAATTGGCTCAGTGCATCATGATATTGACCTTGAAACTCATAGCCTAACATTGTGAGTTTTAGGGTCTACCCCAGTGTTGTTCCACATTGGCACTGTTGACATTTGGGACCAGAGACTTCTTTGTTGTGGAGGGCTGTCTTGTGCATTATAGGACATTTAGAAATATTCTTCATCTTCACCTACCACATACCAGCTGTACCCACCAAATTGTGATGATTGAAATGTCTGCAGACATTGCCACATGTGTCCCTGGGAGACAGATTGCCCTGGTTGAGAACCACTGGCAAACCCTACTGCCTTTCTATAATCCTGAGTCTTACTTGCTTGAGGATTTTGCCAGTTGTTACACTGGAAATAATAATGGAAAGGGGCTTGGGTTTTTTGTTTCACTCCTGCCTTATTAATACAAAACTCAAATCTTTCAAGGTTATAGGAAGTGTCATAGGGTGGGAGAAATTAACCTAGCATTGGTGTCAGGATGAATCTATTGTCCCTGACCTGGGGTTGCTCTGTGTTTGAGCCATGTCTCAGGCAACATGGTGCCTTGTATGACTTGTCCACTGGAGGATAGCACCATGGCAAGGGGCTGCAGCAGCTGCTTCTCCTCCTCCTCCTCCTCCTCCTCCTCTTCCTCCTCCTCCTCCTCTTCTTCTTACTCCTCCTCCTTCTCTTCCTTCTCCTTCTCCTTGTCCTCCTCCTTGTCCTCTTCCTCCTTCTTCTCCTCCTTCTTCTCCTCCTCCTCCTCTTTCTCCTTTTCCTCCTTCTTTTTTTCCCCCCGTCTTGCCCCTTCTCCTGGAAGGAATGATGGGGTCCTGCGTGGTTATCAACTGAGCAGGACCAGGTAATCTGGGACAGGAAGCCAGTATCAGCAGCTCCCAAGTAGTACCTGTCTTCTTCCTGCCTCTTCAGTCACGTGGCTGCATGACGTGGGGGTGTTGTTGAATTCTCCTTGTATCTTTCTCTTCAATACCTAAATGGAAGGTGACACCAGCCCTTCCTTTTATTAAATGGTTGGCCATGATATGGCCAGACTTACCTGTGACGCTCACCTCATGTTGTGGTGTGATCTCATTTGAGATCACCGAATCACAGAATTTGGGTCACAGAATCCTTTGTGGTTTGGCTCCTTATTCCAGTGCCTCAAGCAGATTCTCAGGTATCTTTCAAAGAAGCAAAACATCCATTTCCTTCTCCTCTGCTGGGCTGGCTGTGGTGTTTTTGTCCACCTGTCCTGTGTTGCTGGAGCTCTGCCCAGCCATGCTTTGTGAGTCATGTGGGTGACCGGGGATACCTGCCAGGCTAAGCCAGGTTTCCTGTCATCTGAGTGTACACCCCATTAGGAAGATGGACTTACAAATAAACCCAGTGTAACAGAAGAATTACCTTCTATTACCTATGCGAAGGGCTGTGGTTTAACTTTCTTATTTTGACACTCCTCTGAATTCTGAGTGGGCTGGAATTTAGCTCAGTTGGTAGAGCACTGCGCTGCAGTCTCTGAGGTCCTGAGTTCAATTCCCAGCACCGCAAAAAATGGGAGAAGGACCTGGCAATCCACTCCCAAGGCAATCCCGAAACAGTCAGCCATTGAAAACCCTATGAGGGTCGCTATGAGTTGGATACCGACATGAAGGCACCTAACAACAACAACAACTGAATTCTGAAGGACTGAATGGCACTGGTGACATTGTATGGCCTGAGAGAACAATGCTGGGGGTCTGAAACCTGGCTGTTTTTATCTTGATACAAGCCCTAACCCTCATAAACCTAGGTTGCTCCAGCTCCATGGAGCTTACCTCCTTGGCTTATAAAATGATGTGGTCAGGCTGGGTCATTGCTGAGGTCCCTTGTGACTCTGGCAGTCTGGATGTATACTATTTGAGAGCTAGCAAACTTACAGCTTGGCTGTCTTTATGAGGAAGATTTATTGGAAGTTTTAAAAATGGCTTCCCTGTTTGCTTGTGCCCATGAGGAAGTACACAGACATCTCTGGTGAGATTAGAAGCCTACCGATGCTTTGAGGTCCCATCTGAGGGGTAGACCAGTAGTCTGAAAGACTGAAACAAATGTCTTGTCCTGAAGTCCCCTGCTGCTGAAGAAAGATACTATCTGTGACACCTCCATCAACTTCAGAGGTCTCCTTTCCACAGGATGTTTGGGGGTAGAGGTGCTGTTTGCCATTGTCCTTCTGTTCACCTGTGGAATTGTATAAATCTATTAGGTCCAAGTTATCCATTCCTGTTTACCTGGCTCGACAGCACCTAACAACAATCTGCTCCCAAAGCTGTAGGTGAGTTTGCTGTGTAGTGTAAAGCTTGACTCCCTTCTCATCACTTCTTGATCCTATAAGCCCCATTCTTAGCATTCCAAGGCTGGGGGAACCCCAAAGACAGCAACAGTCAAGCTCAGGGTCGGGGACACCCAGTCGAGGATAAGATCTATAGTTGTTAAACATATCGTGTAATAATGAGACGAATATTCAGAGCATCCTTTTCTCTTTCTTCAGGAAGACTTAGCATACTTATTAACATTTCTGTTGTGGTTTTGTAGGAGCATTTCATCTTCTCCAAGAATCTGTCATGAGCTCTCTCACTGCATGTCTGAATAAACTTCCTAGAGCACCTATGTGATACCTAGTATATATGGCCTTCTATTGTGGTCCTTAGGGCTGGGATTTAGATCAGTTGGTAGAGTGCCACTTTGCAGTCTCTGAGGTCCCTGGTTCAAATCCCAGCACCACAAAAATGGGAGCAGGATGTGGCAATCCACTCCTGAGGCAATCCCGAAACAATCAGTCATTGAAAATCCTATGAGGATCGCTATGAGTTGGATACGACTTGATGGTGCCTAACAACAATTGTGGTCCTGGGTGTATGTGTGCTGTTTCTCTGACAAAGCTGTCATCATGTCCTAGAGCCAGTGATTGTACTCAGCCACCTGGAAAGACCCCACAGCCCTGGTCAGGCTGTGCGTATGAGCTTGCATCTATGTATACATATTAGATACCCAGGAAATGGTGGTGTCGTGAATGAAGGGATCATAATGTCAGGAGCTGGCAAGCACTCAATAAATAGTTGTTGAGTTGGACCAAGGTGTGAGTGGTTAAATATTTCATGGTTCTCTAGTTGTCCTACTCCATGCCATTTACTGTGGCTTAGAAAATGAGATGATGCTGTGTGTTTGCTCTAAAGAGTAATAAGTGGCTGCTGGTTATCTGCAGAGTGGTAGAGCTTTTAGCTGTGTTACAGCTCTGATTCTTTCTTTTCTTTTCTTTTTTTTTTTTTTTTAAAAAAGCAATGTTTACTATTTCTGGCCATTATGTACACTAATATAAAAATTTAATTAAACTCTTTCTTTTCAATTAATTATTACAGCCCTGTTTGTTTGCTCTCTCGACAGAGCTTACATTATGGGAACAAGAGAGATCAATTTTCTATCACAAAATTCATTACTTTTGACTATAGTCCAGTGCGCCTGTGAATGTATACTCCACTCTTGGTGACTTCCCGGGCAGCTGGAGGGTTGTGGGTTGTGAAATGAATGACTATTCAAGTAGCCTCAGTGAAAAGGTTTAGATCTAAAAGTTTTGGTCCTTGTCCTTCGCAGAGTGGCATATGCAGCACAGTTAAAATTCTGAGCAGTTCCTGAAATACAAATATGTCTTCTTCATTCCCTATGGTTTGATTATTTTTTTTCCTAAGTATCCAAAGAATTGAAATTGTGTGTAGGATAGGTAAAAGATTTTGCCTTAGGAAAGTTACTTACTTTGACAGCACCTATAAAAGAAAGTGGGAGAAGGACCCAGCAACCCACTCCCAAAAATCAGTCTGCCATTGAAAACCCTATGAACAGCAGAGAAGCACTGACAATAGTGTTTTGCCTGTTGTATGTAGGGTCGCTATGAGTTGGATACTGACTCGATGGCACCTAACAACAACAACAACAACAACAACAACAACAACAACAACAACAACAACAAAGTATGCACTCTGGGAGGGCCATCACCTGGCATTTTATTGTCTCCCACACGTGGCCCATGGTTTCGGGGCATGTAGTATCACCTCTCTTGTTCTCTATCACTGACCTGTTATGTTAGATCAGAAACGCCTACCACCACCTTTATATAAATCTGTTTCAAAGGTTCTTTTAAGGAGTTGTGTGAAATATACACATACACCATATACACATACACCGATACACACATATGCATGATGTGCCCTAGACAGAGATAGTTCATAACTGTGTCCATTCCCATTCCTTAGTCTTCCAGTGGTGTGTTCCTTTGATAAAGGAGTGGCTCTGCCCACTCCTGTGCTGCAGTTTACAGCCTCCTCTTGCCATGACATGGGAAGATGGGAGAGAGAGCCCCAGTGGCTTTGGTTCTTGGGTCCCTTAGGGAGTCTGTGGTATGGCTAAAGTCTGGGCACAGGAAGGACCGCTGGGTAAGGGGATGTGTAAGAGGGTGTGTGCTGGTGTGGACATGTGAGCGGGAGGCTCAGCAGTCACACTGTCTAGCAGAGCTTTCTGCACTGGCGGAAATGCTCTATCTCCTAGTTGCCCATGGATATTGAACACCTGAGATGGAGCCATGTGACCAAGGAACTGACCTTTGAATTTCCTCTTGTTTTAATGTCATCGTACCTGTCTAGTGGCTACCATGTAGGACAACACTGTCTAGCTCTTTCCTGTGGCATAAGAACTCACTGTCCGTCCTTTTCCTGGAAATCTGAGAGAAATTCAGCATCTCCAGCATCTCTCCAGACCTCTTGGATCAGATCCGCTTTTTGGTGGTTACAATCCCCAGGTGTTTCCTCTGGGCATCAGAGAACCACCAGGCTCTGTTGGAGCTGCTTGGTTTTTCTCCAGAGACTTCCTTACGGTTGTGGTGATCGACAGGACGTTTGCCTCTCAGGCGACCCCACGACTGCTGTGGTTCTCTGGGGACCCATGCATGTGGGTCTCTGTGCATCCCTGAGGTGAAGAGATCAAAGAAAAAAAAGTTACGTAGATTTTATCTCAGGGTTAAACACCCGTTTGCCTATTCCTCATTCTAACCCTCCTTAGTCTCTCCAGTCTTGTGTTCTCATCCCACTGCAGCAGGTGTTTTCCACTACTTTTGCCTTAAACAGGTAACGATGTGGGTGTGTAGACGCATACACATGCGCGCACACGCACGCACACGCTTTGAGGTGTTTCCAACCTCATCAGTGTGTTCCCATTGTGGTTCTCTTAATGCTTTGCAGCACTCTGGCTAGTGATAAATATTTCAAAAGCACGCACAATGTTTTCTCTTTAAGGGACATTAGAGAAATGTCCTCCCGCCTTCCTGAAAGTATTAATAATTTCTATTCTGTAATGGTGCTAATTTTACCAATCGAAATGAACAACAGAAAACTGCAGATTTCTTTGATATCTGTTGGCAAATCCCTTTGGCTGGTACGGATGTTGCCTGGGTATTGTTGATGTTAGCCAAAGCTGGGAATTTGGCTCTGGGTTTAATTGTTTTGATAGACTCTTCGTTCCTTTTTTTAATTTTAAAAATTATTTATTTATTTATTTATTTATTTTTATTTTTTTTTTTTAGCGGAACTCTGTGGTTGAACCCAGGGCCTTGCACATACTTTGCAAGTGCTTTACCACTGAGCTGCACCCTTAGCTCCTTTTTTAGTTTTTTATCTTGAGACAGGGTTTTTCTAAGTCACACAAGCTGCCTCTGGCCTTGAACTTGTTATCCTCCTGCCCCTGCTTCCTGAGTTGCTGGATTATTGATGTGTCCCCTACGCCCAGTGGAGACTCTTCATTCTTAAATGGCCCACAGACATCATGTGGTGATGGCTGTGTTTCACATATTCTCTCTCCTGGTATCTACAGCAGGTTGCAAACCTTAGTTAGCTGCGTCTGAGCCATTTAGCTGCATCAAGGACACCAGGAGAAAACAGCGTTCCAGGCCTTATAATGAGACTTCTAAACAGACCCAGGGTCACAGTGCTAGTAAATGATGGAGCCAGAGCTTGAACTCTGACAGTCTGGTTCAAGTGTGCACACTTCAGCTCCACCCTCGGCCACCTCTGCTCCATTTCTGATGTCCATTCTGCAGGCCCCTGTGGACGGATGCCTTCGTTGCTCTGATTCTGCTCCATCTTCAGTTCTTTGCTCAGATAACACCTTCTCAGAGACACCTTCCCTGGCCACTCCATATGGAAAAGCACCTCCTCTGTCATTCATTCTCTGTTCCCATTGCCCTTCTTTATTTTTCTCCTTCGCTTTTCTTACTACTTACCTATCATATGGGGCTGAGGTTTAGCTCCGTTGGTAAGAATGCTGCTCTATGCTCTCTGAGGCCCTTGGTTCGAACTCCAGCACGGAAAAAACGGGAGAAGGACATGGCAATCCACTCTGGAAGCAATCCCGAAAAATAGCCATTGAAAACCCTCTGAGGGTCTCTATGAGTCAGACACCGCTTGACAGCACCTAACAACAACAAAACATGTTATATATTTATGTCATGTAAATTCCTTGAGAACAGAGACTTCGTCTGGTTCACTGCTGTACCCTTCACTGTATCCTGTCATTCTGGGTCTACAGTCTAGAACAGTGCCAGCCAGCCCACTGCACCACTTTTGGTGGTTATTAGATGCCCTTGAGTTGGCTGCAACTCATCGCAACCCTCCTAGGGTTTTCAATGGCTTATTGTTTTAGGATTGCTTCAGGAGTGCATTGCAATGTCCTTCTCTTGTTTTTGTTGTGCTGGGGATCAAAGCAAGGGCATCAGAGAGCACAGAGCGGCACACTACCAACTGAGTTAAACCCAGCATTGTACCACAAGGTAGTTATTTTAGAATGAAGGAATGTGCTCCAGCCATCTCTATCTAGTGAGTGCTACAGCTGCTGACCTGAAGCATCTCTCTGCCTTTGACAGTGTCTTGCAGCGAGTTTCTCTTTTTCTGGCCCCTTACTTCCCACCCACTCCCCTCCTTCTCAGCTTTTCTGAATGTCCTTTATTTTTTGACAGTGCCATCACCCTGCCCTCCTTTCTCTGCCCTTCCCTCTGCCACACATCATCTTTCCTAGCTTTAATACCTAATAGCCATCCCTTCCTCAGAAGACTTCAAGTTAAGTGAGAGTAGAAACTGCATCTCTCTTATTCCCCTTGTTCCCCTCTCCTGTTCCCCAACTTTAGGCTTGATACTCAGCATAGAGTTTGTTGTTGTTGTTAGGTGCAATCAAGTGGGGTCTGACTCATAGCAATCCTTACAGGGTTTTCAATGGCTGATTATTTCAGAATTGCTTCCGGAGTGGATTGCCACGTCTTTTTCCTGTTTTTGCAGTGCTGAGGATCGAACCTAGGGCCTTAAGAGAGTACAGAGCAGCACTCTACCAACTGAGCTAAAACCCAGCCCTCAGCACAGAGTAGGTGCTTAATAATTCCTTATTGCTGGAGGAACAAAGCCATTTTCTGCTATAGGGAGATCCACATAGAATGTGTTGGCAGCGAGTCTCACTTCTCTGGAATTAAGTGTTTCTTTGGCACTACAAGATCTTACTGTTCAAGCTGTGAGATTTAAAGGCAAAATGCTTCCTGCTAATTATTAACAGTTGCCCTTAAGAACAGAGTCATTATGGGGCCCTGAACCCTGGCATGATGCCCCCTCCCAGCAATGAACAATGCCACAGAGCAGGAGCAAAAGCAAAGGCTGCTATGGGCCTGACGCCCAATAGACCTCAGATTACCCAAAGAGGATTGCAGTATCTGGGCCAAAAGAGTAGGGAGTGGGTAAAAGGATTTGAAATGAGATTATAGGACCTAAGAGAACCTCACTTTTGTTCAAGAAATGATTTACTGATTTTCCTCAAGGCAGCGAGACAATCCAGTTGAGGACCTGGAGTGTAGATCAATGTCCTCGGGCTCTTCAGATACCTAAAAATAAGTTGATCTGTAATTGTTCTAGTTGGGCTTCTTGAGGGGAGGGGAGAGGAAGAAGAAAGCCAGGAATTGGGGAGAAATAAGAACGCTCGTGAAGTGCTCTAAACAAGTAAAACTGGAGACAGGATCTGTTAAGAGAATACAAAACCTGCCTCTCTTTAAAGAACTTATTTGGACAATGTGTCTTCAAGCTAGATTCTGGAAAATAAATAGATAGTGTAAACACCATACAATTTCTTTATTTTGGACCTTGAGGAGAGAAACCCTTTCCCCTTGACCCCAGCTCCCATGCTTAAGGCCATTCATAAAAACCCTCACATTCAGCTGAGGCTGGGTTAGCATCACGCCAGCGTGCTGGCTACCATTTGTGTTGAGTTTATGGCTGCCATAACAATTCTCTTAATGCTCCAAAGTCTTTTGCACTTTTGACGCTTCCTGGAGGTGTATTTTGCTTGGCTCCCAGCCCAGGTGTGTCTTAACCCTAAATCTCCATTAGAGTCTCCTTCCTCACGCCGCCAGCCTCTTCTGTTTTATCTGAAGTCTTTATTGATATGAAGTGGCTTTTTGCCTATATGAGAGCAGGATTTCAGTTCCCCTAAGTGTGACGAGGAGCCCCACGAGGGATTTGTCTTGCTGTGGATAGTGTTTAGGTCTGATTTTTGTGTAATGATGGTGGATTAGCTAACTCACTAGGGCTGTGTGAAACTTGAAGAATACAGATTACAGATTTATTCCATGTTTAGCCAAGGGACCAGGTTTTTTTTTTTTTTTTTTTTTTTTGGTGGTTATAGGGGTTTGAACTCAGGGCCTTGTGCTTACATGCTTTGCAAGTGCTGTACCACTGAGCTGCACCCTCAGCCCATTTTTTTACTTTTTGAGACAGGGTCTCGCTAAATTACACAGACAGTCTCTGGTCTTGAACTTGCAATCCTCCTGCCTCTGCCTCCTGAGCCGCTGGGATTACAGGCATGCGCCACTCCACCCAGCTTAGCCAAGGGACCAATTTGTAGGTGATCGTGAAGACAGCCTTGGAGAGATTCTTCCTACCATGGAAGCCTGAATTAACATAAAATTGGGGCAATGGCAGTACCCTGGTTACAAAATTGGCTGCCAAAACTTTTGTGTGAAATCCCATTATTGAAATTTCATTCTGAATGTAGGGTTTTATTTTCTGCTGGTAGGCAGAATATGCTGCGTGAATACTTCAGGTGGTGGAGGTCAGGGGCCTTCATTTTGCAATTATATTGTTGTAAAATCTGTGCCCACCTCTGGGAGGCTGTGGGAAGTGATTGTTTTGAATATATTCCTGATCTGAGATTCTGACTTGTCCCTGTCTCTTAAACATCAAGTGACCTCTATGCTGTCCTTATCCATTGCCTGAAAATGTTTTTTATTTGAAGATGGGAGCCAGATGAGTTTCAGTTAATTAAAGTTTTAATTGTGTTTGATTATTGTGCAGCAGACCTAATGTTGACTTACCTTAATAATGAAATGCAGAGTGGCGTCTTCCAGCACACACTCCTCCTGGCCAGTGAGGGATGTGGCAACAACCTCAAAACCTGCTGGCCCTGCCTGGGATTTGCATTTGCTGTTTACCTTTGGCATCCTATTCAGATACGATGGCAGAAGTGTGGACTTCAGCTTGAGCCTTTGAACAATTACTCGGGAATAGTGATGATGGACTTGAACGCTTATGTGTTGGACATAAGACATCACCTTGTCAGGCAAAACTTAACCACTGCTTGCCGCTTTGTGCAGAAAGAGTTAATGTAGCGGCATGAGGCTCCCCTCCTTCGAGAGTCCTGCTTGCAGGGTTGGCCCTTGGCTGGCATCTGCAAACATGGCGTCTGGGAGGAGCTCCCTGCATTTGCAGAGCTGTGAAGAATGGCTCACTGTGCTCACGCCATTACATAAACAGTGCGGTTGATGGGAGCAGTGGTGTGCTCTGGCAGTGGTGCGCTGGAAATGTGGTGCGCTCTGGCAGAGGGAGCCTCCTTGAGTTGTCTCCAATAAAAACCACAGGCACTCGGTCTCTGACTTGCTTCCCTGGTAGGCGGCACTTCACGTGCGTTGTCAGGACTTGTTGCTGCAGGAGTTAAGGTCATCCTGTGTGACTCTACTTGGAGGGGACTCTCGGTGGCTTACACCCCAGTTTGTGCTAAACTCACGCTAGGAGGCTTTTCCACTTGTGGACTGTGCTTTCTATCCTTTTGTTGAAACAAATCATAGCTGTGGGCATAACTGTATACTGAGTTCTGTGAGCCCTCCTTTGATTGCCCCAAATCCTTGATTTTGTCTCTGAAGTGTCTCTTGACTCCAGCCTGTCATTGCCCCCATCCTGGTTCACCCCCTTTCCTTATTGTAGTAGCCTCGCTGATTTTTCTGTCCCTGTTCTCCCATCCTATCTTCATGACACCCTGCTCTAAAACCTAGATTGACTTACCAGTGCCAATGAAATAAAACACAGATGCAGCAGAATGGCAAACCAGGACCCTTGTTCATACCCTTCTGCTGACAGCGTGGCACTGGGCTTAGAACTCAGGTTTGAATCGCCAGCTCCACTCACTAGCTATCGTACACAGGCAAGTTAAATCCACTCTCTATCAGTGCACTGATTATTCATAACGATAAACATAGTACATTTCCCATAGCATTGGTAGAGGATTAAATGAGCAGACATTTAATGTCCTTAGAAAAAATAGTCAGATGTGATGGTATACATCTGTAATCCCAGTACTTGGGGGGCTGAGGCAGGAAGATCATGAGTTTGAGTCCAGACTGGGCTACATAGTGAGACCTTGTCCCTCCCGCCCAGACACACATTCTCTCTCTCTCCCCCCCCCACACCTCTCTCTCTCTCTCTCTCTCTCTCTCTCTCTTTCACACACACACACACACACACACACACACACACACACTCAAAGAAAAAAGAAAAGAAGGAAGAAAAGTGTGTTTAATAACTGTTAGCAGAGATTATGCTTTGTTATCTTTCGGCACTTTCCTGTCTGGGTCGTCAGCTGTTCCCTGGCATTGTACCTGGCTGTGGCTCTTTAATGACAAATGAATGACAGGTAAGGAAAAGAGAAACTGAGGGTTGGTTAAATGTGGTTTATACATGTAAGAAACTTCCTCGTTAGTTGGGTGGATATAAGAGCCTTAACTGATTAATTAACCAGGGAAGAGGGTATGAGTCAACTAGTGACATGCTGTCTGAAGGTCCCAGAGACCAGAGAGCTATGGCAAGCCAGATCGCTACAGCGGAGCTCCCATACGCACGCTTCTTACCACTTCACATCCCACAGAGAGCTGGAGTATTGTCAGGCTTTGGTGTGCTGCCTGGAAACAGTCATGAGAGTGAAGTCTGCCCACGGGACCCTTAGACTCACCCCTGCTGAAGCTTGCCTTTCTCCTGGGGGATATTTCGAGCTACTTAGCACCGAGTGGGCACTTCCAAGAGAACAATCACTGTATAATGACTTCTGAACAAGTCTCTCTGGGGTGTCTGGATTTCCTCCCGAATCTCCGACGTGGAAGGATCTCTCGGAGAGAGGAAAATACATGTCAGCCTCAGCACTAACTCCCAGGACCCCTGCCTCCTAAACAAGTGTGACCGAGGGAGGGAGAGTCTTACCGTATTCTTTATGTAGTTGGTAGGAAGGGCTGGCTTGAGCAAGCTGCTATTGAATGGAAGACAACTGTGCTGTTTGCCATGTGGAATTGGTCTTGTCCAAGGAGCTTCTTCAGTAAATCCTAGAGGCCATAAGGTATAGAGTGCTGTCAGGATGGCTTTTGCTGTTTTTTTATGTTAGGTAGATACACACTGAAGTCACCACATCAAGCTACATCTTAAAGCTACATTTCAGCCTTAGGATCATGATTTGTTGCACAGGTTCTCTTGTGTAGACTGTTATATCAGTTAGCTTCTGCTGAGTAACAAACACCTCCAACTAAGTAGCTTAAAAGAATAATTACTGATTTGGTCATCATTTGGTGTGTTGGCAAATTGGCATAGGCTCAGCTTGAATGGTGCATTCACTGCTGGTCTTGATGGTTTTGCCTGCGCTCACTCGTGTGCTTGGGTCTCTGCTAGAATGGCTGGGATAGCTAGGTCTCCCTGGGTCTTACATCATTTCGGAAGCTATTCCAAGCTTATTCACCTGGTGGCAAAAGGATTCCCAGTCACCAGCTGAAGCAAGCCCCGAAATACAAGAACATTTTCAGTTTCTCCTTGTGTCATATTTGCTAATGTACCATTGGCCACAGCAGGTCTCGGCTCACCCAGCCTCAGTGTTGGTGAGGACCACAGGAGGAAGTGACTGTAGGAAAGCAGGGTTGTTGTGGCTCACTGCTGCAGCCGTTTCCAGCAAGGAGAGTATTAGAGTCTTGCCAGGAACGGAAGCAGTGGTGTCTTTGTGGCCTCTCCTCACCGTTCTCCTTCAGAATGGGATAAGCAGTCATGGTCCATGTGGGTCCCGTTAGTGATACTTCCCTGCTGGCTCCGGGAATGATGGGCTCTTAGTCCCAGTGGGGGGTTGGGATTTAGCTCAGTGGGTAGAGCACTGAGCTGCAGTCTCTGAGGTCCCGAGTTCAATTCCCAGCACCACAAAAATGGGAGAAGGACCTGGCAATCCACTCCCAAGGCAATCCTGAAACAGTCAGCCATTGAAAACCCTATGAGGGTCGCTATGAGTCGGATATCGACTCGACAGCACCTAACAACAACAACAACAGCAACAACAACAACAGTCCCAGAGGGGCCTCTGGAGAATGTGGCTGGATCAGCACAGATCTGATGTTAATACTAGAAAAGGAACTGAGTTGATATCAAGTGTAGCCCACGCAGAGAGTTGTGACAAAATGACATCTCAAATCCCCCACAGTTTTCTCCATTTGCCTGAGCCTGGGCTGCAGCTCCTTTTCATTCTTGAGTGCCTCTCAAGCATTGAGAACCAGTGGTTCCCCATCTGCCTGTTCTTTGTTCCTCTCACAGCGCTGTGGACCATAATCTGAGGACAGCAGAGTGGTGGAGGAGAGTTTGAGAAATGAGGAGAGTTAGAGACAAGGGTGGGAGACTGGACACCCTGAATCTTTAGCTGTCTCTGCTGCTTGTTGACTTTGATCTCTTAGAAGAGTAGAGGGGTGACCAGATAGACTAGATGAGGCATGTCCATCCTGCGGCCCACAGACTGCACGTGACCCAGGACAGCTAGTAATGCAGTCCCACAAAGTCTTTTAACATCATATGATTTTTAGCATTTAATCTCTTCATGGCTCCTCTTATTAGGTATAGGACTGGGATTTAGCTCAGTTAGTAGATGGCCACCCTGCAGTCTCTGAGGTCCTGAGTTCGATTCCCAGCACGACAAAAATGGGAGAAGGACGTGGCAATCCACTCCTGAGGCAATCCTGAAACAATCAGCCATTGAAAACCCTATGAGGGTCTCCATGAGTCGGACATGACTTGATGGCACCTAACAACATCTATGAAAACATGGCCTTATCCAAGGTCACAAGGTTTTACTCCTGTGTTTTACTAATTATTATGATGATGCACTAACTGTATTACATAATTTATGTGTGGCACAAAACAATTCCTCAGTTGGCCCAGGGAAGTCAAAAGGTTCCATATCCCTGGTCACTAAGTGATAAATGGTTTCATCTAAATTGTAATAATCTTAAATTATGTATCCTTCTGGGGTTATGCTGAGGTTAAAGATTATGGTTAGCAATTAATTGTGCTATTTTACCAAAATATTGCATTGGGAAGTACCAGGAGAACAGAAGTGAGGGAATGATTTTGAAATCAGGTAAGTGTTTGGTTGTAAAGTTAAAATGAGTAAGGGAAGGGATAAAGGTGGGTGAGTGGTCTTTGGGTCCCAGAATAAGGCTGGACCCTAGGCATCAAATACACCACATCCTTCTTTGGCTAAGCCAGATTACGGGCTGGGGCTGATGGGTATCGAAAAACTCGTACTAAGTGCACAGGGCATATTTCAAAGAGATGATTAGGGTTCCAGATTAGGCTCCACAATATGATTATTGGAGAGGTGATCTCTGCTGCAGGTAGGGAAGAATAAATAAGTTTGAACAAGAGTGAAATTCCATACCTTTAGCTTGCGATTATGATCGTCTCTCAGGTAGAGCACATTTGCCTGTCATGGTGTCCAGAAGTCCCTCCCTGAGGTGGGAATGCTAAAGTCTCTCGGTTGCCTAATAGCACTGCCCAGTTTGAGAGCTGACTTGAGTGACTGTGTGTCTGTGCATGTTTTTTTTTTTTTCCAGTCCTGTGGGTTGAACCCAGGGCCTTGTGCCTGCATGCTCTGCAAGTGCTCGACCACTGAGCTGCACCCCTGGCCCCCCCCCCTTTTTTTTTAAGACAGCCTCTGGTCTTGAACTTGCGATCCTCCCGCCTCTGCCTCCCGAGCCGCTAGGATTACAGGCGTGCGCCACTGCGCCCGGCTTGTCTGTGCATTTGTGTGTCTGTGCACGTGTGTGTGTACCTAGTGTGAAACCATGGGCAGAGCCCCATGCCAGCCTGTCCATTTCAGGTCTATCTTCCCAGATGCATGCTAACCCCTGGGAGCCAAGTTCTTCTTGGCCACCATTGTGTCCCCAAGTTTATGTGTTGTCCAGCACTTAAAAAAAAATTTATTCAGTGAACACATTTAGAAATTCTGGGCAAGGATTTATGTTAAAACATCTTTACTTGGTAATTTTTATGGAATTGACCTGGATATTTTAATTGGTTACAGCATAATGACTACTGAATGCTTTGGGTAGGGCTCAGGCAAGAAATGAAAGGAAGCCAAAAAACTAGTGACCAGACTTAAATTCACACATTATTAAAAATAAGCACACATAAACTTCTCTAAACTGCAAGGCCTAAGCTATTGAGGTTCCCAGCCTAGTGTAGTAAAGTGTCTTCTTGTAATGTTTTTGTATTTTTCCAGAATTAAAATAGCTTTATTGTTTTTTTGTTGTTGTTTTGTTTTTTTATTTTTTAATACTTTTTGAGACAGGGTCTCGCTAAATTACACAGACTGCCTCTGGTCTCAAACTTGCTATCCTCCTGCCTCCACCTCCCAAGCCTCTGGGATTACAGGTGTGCGCCACTGCACCCGGCTCTTTATTGTGCTTTCTGATCATTAAGTTAATATACACTGTGTTAGACTTTCATTGCTGTAATAAATACCTGAGAAAAGAACTTAAAAGGAAGAAAGGTTGCCAGGCGAGGTGGTGCATGCAATCCCAGCACTTAGTTGGGAGGCTGAGGCAGGAGGATCTCAAATTTAAGGCTGGCCTGGACTACATACACATAGCAAAACCCTATCTCAAAAAAAAAAAAAAAAAAAAAGGCAAGCAAGCAAAACAACAGGAAAGATTTTGGCTCATGGATTCAGAGGTTTCCGTCCATGCTTGGCTGGCTCTGCTGTTTCTGGGCCATAGTAAGACCAGCACCATGGCAAGGCCAAATATCGTGAGAGGGTGTGGCAGAGCAAGTTTGCTCACCTCTTGGTGGTCAGGAAGTCGAGAGATAGGAAAGGGGCTGGGAAGAGGGTATTTCTTTCTGTGGCAGGTCTCCAGTGACCTACTTCCACTTGGTTGGCCTTACCTCCTAATTTCCACCATCTTTCAAGATAGCGCCACCAGCTGGGGGCCAGGTGTTCAACATGTAAGCCTGTGGGGGTTATTTCATATTCAAACCATAACATACAGTCAAGGCTTGTCGTTACTAGGTGCCATCCAGTCGGATCTGACTCATAGCGACTCTGTGTACAGCAGAACAAAACACTACCCGACACTGTGCCATGCACATGATCTTTTTTATATTTGAGTCTGTTGTTGCAGCCACTGTGTTGCTTCTCATTTTGAGTCATGTTTCTGTAGAATAGTCAAAAATGAGATGGCATAAAGAATTCAGTAAAATTACTCTTAGTTCTGTGTTAACATTTTAGGAAAATATATTTATTTTTAAAAACTATTATTTTTAATTGTAGTAAACTACACATAACATAAAATTTACCATCTTAATAATTTATAAGTGTACAGTGTAGTAGTAGTAAGTATATTTACAATGTTATATAGTTAAACTCCAGAATTTTTATTTGTATATAAGATCACATTGAATGTGTTGATTTGTAGTGTGCATTTTTACTCAACACTGTGCCATATGTTTTTACTGTGTGTAGTGTCCCCTGGTATGCTTTGGTTGTTTTCCATTTCCTGCTGTTATAACCGGGCCTCAGTAAACATGCTGAGACTTAGACATTTGTACCTTTGCCTACTAATAAAAATAATTACAATGGGAGCTTAGGCTGGATTTTCTAGAAGAGCCTGAGAGGGATTTGGGTGTGAGAGATTTGCTAAGGAAATCACAGGAGAGAGTGAAGGAGGAAGGATGAGGAAGGGGTGAGCAGAGAAAGCCTGAAATCTAGCATCAGCCTGATGGGACCATCACCACACCAGCAAAATGGTCCTCCTTGGGACAGTCATTTATTTTGGATACCCCAGGCCTCTTGGGACCTTCAGTGGAGAGCTGTTAGCCCAAGCCCTCAGGGCAGCCTAGGGGGTGGTTATAGCCCCAGGTACAGAGCATATGGGCAGGGAACCATCCCGAGTGGTAATAACATCTGTGATCTTGTCTTAAACCTGGTTGCTATACTAAGTATATGAGTGCAGTTTTAACAGTCTTCCAGTCTAGGTGGTAGTACACCTGCAATTTACTGGTTAAAAAAGAAGAGAGAGAGAAGTAACTTTCTGAGTGTCTGGCAGCTAGTAAGGTGTGGGTGGTGTAGTAAGGCAAACGCTGGTCTAATTCTATAGCCTGTCTTCATTACTGGTGGGCAGTGAATATAAGGATGAATTCCTAGAAGCTGAGCTGGTCGGTCAGAGAGATACGCAGTGTGTGTGTGTGGGTGTGTGGGTGTGTGGTTGGTACTCAGGAAGTGTGGAGCAGTATTCTACCAACTGAGCTAAATCCCAGCCCCTTGTGTGTGGTGTTGTGTTGTGTTAGGTGCCATCAAGCCGTGTCCTACTCATAGCGACCCTCATAGGGTTTTCAGTGGCTGATTGTTTCAGGACTGCTTTGAGAGTGGATTCCCATGTCCTTCTCCCATTTTTGCAGTGGTGGGAATCGAACCTGGGACCTCAGAGACTGCAGAGTAGTGCTCTACCAACTGAGCTAAATCCCAGCCCCTGTGTGTATGTATACCCTGCTAATCTAATTAGTAGAAACTCTGGCTTGATTTTCCTTTCTTTTATTATTGTTGAAATTGACACCCTTCCTTGGGTTTTCTGGCTAGCAGTGGTTCTTTCTCAAGGTTCAGTTTTTGGCTGGGGCCTTTGCTCATTTTTGCTGGCTTTTTGCACAGGGGTTTGAATTGCCCACATCTCCCCCACAGGTTTGAATGCACCATCTGTAGCAAGCTTGTTTTGCACTGATGCTTCATTTTATTTCTAGACTTTCACAGAGGTGTCTGTCTAGTCCTAAGCCACGACCAGACTCTTAATTACCATGCACCTTTTTTTTTTTTTGTGGAGTCATAGTCTTGCTATGTAGCTGAGGCTGGCCTTAAACTCATGATCCTCTTGCCTCAGCCTCGTACTATGCCCACCACAAGAGAACTGAGGAAACGATCAGTGAAGACAAGGGGATGGATGCTCACAGGCCAGGAACATCATTAAATGCCGCTACACCCACACAGCAGGATGGCATTTACTGATGTTTTACTTTCCTGTTGAGAACTCAAGTACAGCCTGTCACCCCAGTATAAGGAGCCTCTTTTAGAGAGCATTGCTTTCTTGGGTTCCAGTTACTTGAGGTATGGTTCATTCCCCTCTTGGATAACACTATGACTATGGACCATCTGGAGGGCTGGAGGAAACCAAAGCCATTAGTGAATCTTGGCTAAACTTGTTATTAGGTGCTGTCAAGTCCAGTCTGACTCATAGCAACCTTATGTACAACAGAACGAAACATTACCTGACACTGTGCCATGCACACAATCTTTTTATGCTTGAGCCCAATGTTGCAGCCACTGGGTTTCTTCTCATTTTGAGTTGTGCCACATCAGCAAAAGCAGATCCCAGTGGCTTTATTCCTTTCCTGTCATAAAGGTCGACTCTACTTGGAAGAGGCAACTCTTCTCTAGTTGTCTTTTGAGTAACTTCCAGCCTAGAGGCTCTTTCCAGCACTCTATTTGACAGTGCTTCTCTGGTATTCATAGGGTTTTCAATGGCAAATTGTTTCTGGAGTGGGCTGCCAGGTCCTTCTCCCCAGTCTGTCTTAGTCTGGAAGCTCAGCTGAAACCGGTCCACCATGAGTGACCCTGCTGGTATCTGAAATACCAGAGGCATAGTTTTCAGCTTCACAGCAACTCACAAACGCCCACAGCAGGACAAGCTGGAAGACACGTTGGGTGGCTAAACTTGGTTGGGCTCTTATTGCTAAGCAAGGTTCTTCCTAATGAGGAAGTTAAGGTTCCAGTTTGCCATTTCAGTATTAAGCCAGAAAAGGGTTTATGCCCCACTGTGGGCATGGCCAGCTGTGAAGAGGTTAAATGACACACTCAGATGATAGGAAGCCAGCCATAGAGGCTTCTCTTCAGAAGCCCAGCCTCTGGTTTGGTTTGGCTGGGGCTGAAATGATTAGCTACACCCAGTTAATGAAGGTGTTAAATTCTTTGTTCTTTGCTTAAAGGACAGACTGTGCTATGAAATCCAACCTCTTTCCCCTCCTTCCTGTTTCCTTTTTTTTTCTTTTTAATAAATTTTGAATTCTAATATCAGAGACCACCTGGGTAATGGTTAACAGCCGTGACCTGGCTTCTAGGTGACTGAGGTGACTCTCAGGACCACTCCAGGTCTCTGTGTTCCCATCCATAAGATGAAGTGGTGGTGCTGGGGGACCCTGGAGGCCTAGACATAGGGCCCTAGGATATGAACCCAAAGCAGGCACAGAGTCGGCCAGGCCCTCCCCTCACACTTACAGAGATCAGGCTGTGAAGGGCAGCATGGCCTCCAGTGGCTGAGGCCCGAGGGAGCCCTTTAAACTTGGGGTGGTCACCATCACAGGGGAAGAAAAGAGAGTCTGTATATCCACCATGGACATCCCACACAGACATCCCACACGAGTGCTTGGGGACCATGGTGCAGGAAGCTGGAACCCACAACCGGAAACCTCCCAGGCTCCTGTGAGACCCCCAAGGTATTCCAATACCTGGCTTCTGGCCTCCCAGAGGCCTCTGTTTCCACTTCTTCCTCCTCAGCGTCGTGCAGAGAACTCCAGCCCAGAGACCCCTGGGAACTGGTGTCCCTTTGTGGTGAACTCCTGGGTCGGGTTCTCCCCCTTCCTGGTCAGGAATCCATGTGGGCTGCACCTCTGTATGCCACGGAGGGGCATTTTCCTGAGGGCCGGAGACCAGCACGTTCACCAGGTACCCTCAACCACAGGCTAGCGCTTTCCTCACTTAGAGCCTGAAAAGACTACAGTTAGTCTCAGAAGACCCCGCGGGCCTGCAGTGGCCTGAGTAAGCATGTTCATCTGCAGAGAACAACAAGGGACATCCTGGGCCAATTCGAGAGAATTCGAACCCATCTTAGGGAGCTAATTCTACCCTGCATATTCAGGGTAATAAATATAATTTTTAAAAATTCATTTTAATGTCTGTGATGCTTTTTCCAAAAGTGCTGTGGTCTTAAATACTGACAGAACTTGAAGATCTTCCTTCTCTTTCTTACATCGGTGCCTAACGTTCAAAAGTTGTATCTGGGCCGGGCACAGTGGCACAAGCCTGTAATCCCAATGGCTCAGGAGGCGGAGGCAGGAGGATTGCATGTTCGAGACTAGAGGCAGTCTATATAACTTAGCGAGACCCTCTCCCAAAAAGTAAAAAAATGGGCTGGGGGTACAGCTCAGTGGTCCAGCACTTGCAAAGCATGCAAGCGCAAGGCCCTTGGTTCAACCCCCAGTACTGTTTAAAAAAAAAAAAAAAGTTGTATCTGCACATGCTTAGACTTTGATTTGTGGTGATTGCTTTAGAATTTATTAAAACGTGATCCTGGAAGGCTTGAAAACTGACACTTCTCAGAAACTTTGGGATTGGGAAGGATGAGTGCCATTACCCTGGTCAGGCAGAGTATGGGTTATAATATGATGCAAAACATGTGTCTCTAGAAAATAAGCAGAAGTACAGGCTGCCAATGAGCTGCAAGAAATGCTGTAGCATGGTGAATGGAGAACCCAAGGGACTGGGTAGCAAAAGCAGAGACCTTTGGTTATTTCATCCGTTAGCACGAGCATGTCCAAATTTTCATGGGCCTCAGCGCTTTTCTAACGAAGTTCGTGGGCCGTCCAGCATTATCTGGTAGGCTGGCTTATTTTTACACATGAAATTTAATTGATTCCATATTCCTCTCGGCCTTCAAAACAGAATGTATGTTTGTTTTTAATAACCAAACTTATTTCAGTTTAAAAACGGGTGTCGACTTACATAGGCGATCTGATGAGACCCTCAGATTGTTCCATGCCTAGCAACACATAGGAGATTGAGTCTCAGAAGAACATTTTGAATTTGTGTGGATGGCGATGGAGGAGGGTTTGGGTTAGCTGAAATCAGAACGATTCCAAGTCATGATTATTAAATTTAATAATAATGAAATCAGCCTTCCATGAGGATTGTTTTCTGGGAATTCTGGTAGTGCAGTCACAGGAAAACCCATCCTCGGAGCAGCCCAGGCTCGCCATTGGGTGGCAAATGGCTTACTTGCTCTGTTTCGATCGTGTTTAAAGTTAATCCAAAATCAATTTCGTTTTCAAGAACTAAGGTTTTATTCCACTTGAGGCTTCTGTAGAATTTTTTTTTCCCTGCAGAGGGTCAAATAGTAAATATTTAGCACAAAATTGACACACATCTGAACGGATGAGTGTCTTGTGTCCCTATAAAATTTTCCTTGTGGGTACTGAAATTGGCATCTCGTGTGGTTTTCATGTGTAGTGGAATACCAGTCTTCTTTTAACTTTTTCCCCCCTGATCATTTAAAAATGTATAAAGCCATTCTGAAGTTATAGTTTATAAACCTCTAAGCTTTGCGTCAGGAAGAGAGCCTGTGTGTGTGTGTGTGTGTGTGTGTGTGTGTGTGTGTGTGTGTGTGTGTTGAGCCCTTTTGCTCCTCCCACTCCCCTCTTGAAGCAGGGATGAAGCAGGGTCTCTAGACTTTAGGGGTTTGCCAGGAACTATAGGCCTGGTGACAATCAGGCCCACCTTGGGGACTCACTCTCTGCACACAGACTTCTGAGCGACTCTTGAAATAGAGGGAGCTGAGAAGGCAAACCACAGGGGGAACTTCAGAGAAAACTGCTGAGCTGCAGACCCACCCGCTCTGTGGGAATTGTGAAAACGGTGGTGGTGTCCTCCTCCTCTCTTCACAGATACACAGTCAGCCCTTCGTACTCACAGCTTGTGTGTCCTTGGAACAGACCCGAGAATATCTGTGGGAAGCAATTGCATCTGTCCCGAACTTGTGGACACGCTTTTCGCCACTATTTTACACAGCATTTACATTGTTTTGGGAATTGCTAGGGATCTAGTGATGGTTTGAAGTATGCGGGAGGACGCTTGTAGGTTATATGCACTTCCTATAACATCGCAGGGCTGAGATTTAGCTCAGTTGGTAGAGCGCCACTCTGCAGTCTCTTGAGGTC
Source organism: Pedetes capensis (assembly GCA_007922755.1). Taxonomy (NCBI): domain Eukaryota; kingdom Metazoa; phylum Chordata; class Mammalia; order Rodentia; family Pedetidae; genus Pedetes; species Pedetes capensis. The sequence continues at coordinate 51,740 of VMDO01002671.1, read as the reverse complement.
CCCAGTTCGATTCCCAGCACCACAAACACGAGAAAAGGACCTGGCAATCCACTCCCAAAGCAATCCCGAAACAATCAACCATTGAAGACCCTATAAAAGGGTCGCCATGAGTAGGATACGACTTGAGGGCACCTAACGGCAACAACAACAACAACAACATAACATCGGTTGTAAGAGACTTGAGCATCATGGATTTTGATGTCCTGGAACCAACCCCCCTGCTGATTCTGAGGGATGACTGTATTTATTTTAAAAGGCTTAGGTCTCTCAGGCTTACGCCTTAAGGTGTTTCTCATCCTTTTTCTTAGAGGAGTAGGCAAAAGACATGCTTCTGCAAAATGCCAACACATGGTTTTGTTTAGTATATTTAGGGAAATTAGAAGAGTTGCAGAAACATTCTGGTTTCCTGAATTGTTCTCTGTAACCTGTGGCCACGATCCAAAGACACATATACATTGTACTCAGTTAGATCTATTTAACAGGAATCATCCTTAGCAAGATTCTCCCCTCAAATCCTTACTAAACATAAAGCTTTTAAATATTTGTCCATCTTTGTAATTAGTCTAGATTGAGCAGTGGCTCTTCCTGATTTGGAAGGGAGCATGCTTGACTGTTGCCAGGCAACAGCTCATCCTGGTGTTAGCTGCCAGCAAGCTGTTGGCAGTAACTGTAAATTCTTTTGTCTTGTTAACAAAAAATGAGTGTTAAAGATACAGCAGTATATAAGGTCTGTTCTGTTGTTCAAATATCTATAACTTAGGTGATAAATTCCTACACTAATATAACCTCAGTGTGCAGCTGAAATTTATAGTGTGCTTAGAGAACCTGCTTGCTCATGCGCTTGAGTTACATGTCATCAGCTGATGGCAATAAAACTCATAGGGAGGGGCGGGGATATAGGAAAGGTCTTGTTTTCGCAAAGTCTCTTAAAAAGAATTTGAGGGTTTGTTTAAATTATGGGCTGTGCAGTGTACGTGAACCTGCAGCATAAACACCCCAAATGGGAGCTCAGGTTCGTGAGCTGAAGCCACCAGCAGATCATTGTTAACCTAGGTTCCTATCTCCTGGTCCCCCTGAGGGAGTAAACACAGTGCCCATGGGGGTAGGGGTGTCCTGCGGCAGGCAGACACTTGTCCCCTCCCTCTCCAGCTCAGTCAAGCTCAGTAGAAGTTTTCTAGGACTAAACTTGATACAACAAATTCTTGTTTTATAAGCAAATCTAATGTGAGTTATCCTTTGCACATATAGAATTAAGAAGGAAGGAAAAAACCCCACCATTTTCTTGGTTTTGTGCGTTTCCTTGTTTTGTTTTCTGTTTTTATTTGTAACTGCACTGTGTCTCAAGCTTGTCCCTGGATCACGGTTAGCATTCCCTCTCCCAGTTCCATGCTTCACAAGGACACAGTTGGGGTCACGTACAACATCTGGCACTTTGGCATGTATTTTCTCACTTGACCCCCAACTCTGCAGAAGGTCAGAGAGATACCAGTGCTGAAATTATATCTTGCAGGAGGTCAGAAGGACAAGCCAGGTTAAAAGCCCAGGCATCCTCTGGTTTCCAAGCCCCTACTCTGTTTTATCTTCACTTTGGGGCTCACTTTGTAGAAGACATCCAGAAAGGTCCTGTTGCTCTGTGAGCCCAGGTGAAGCACCAAATGGCCAAAAGGTTGAGTGTGTTTCATTCTTTGTCTCCTTTTTTTTTTTTTTTTTTTTTTTTTTTTGTGGTACTGGAGATTGAACCCAGGGCCTTGCACTTGCATGCTTTGCAAGTGCTGGACCACTGAGCTGCCGCCTCCAGCCCATTTTTTTTTTTTTTTTTTTTTTTTTTTTAACTTTTTGAGACAGGGTCTCACTAAATTACGCAGACTGCCTCTGGTCTCAAATTTGCGATCCTCCTCCCTCCGTCCCCCAAGCCTCTGGGATTACAGGCCTGCGCCACCACACCTGGCTTGTTTCCTTATTTTTAAAAAACAGCTCTTACAACAGGATTAAAAAGAAAAGGTGCCCCACCTTTATAAGTCCTTAGTCTTCTTTTCTGAAGGGAAGGACGCCTCCCCTGACCCTGCCTCAAGCATAGTCTAAAATCTCAACTCTCGGAAACATCTCTCCTGTGCCTTCACTGCAGCTGCGCTCACCGTCAGTTTTCTGTTAAAGCTGGGCATTTGGATTGTCCGTCCTATCCTCGCTGCTCTTCCCAAGGCCCCAGCTCTGAAGTTTGCAGGGATATATTTCACTGTGAGCTGTGGAGCCGCTTCAGTGTCCTATGAACGCGCTGGAGTATGCTAACAGCTGCCTCTCTTGTAAAGTTGAACCGGCTCAGAACTGAAAGGGGATCTGCTTTCAGGTTCTGCTCAAGTTTGCATGTGACAGCATTAAAGCTATTTTTAGTGGAGTGATCACCAGCAAGAAGCTGAAAACGGCTACATTCAACTATCAGCAGTGGAGAGAAAGGATCATTTCTGCACTGCTGCAGCTCTTGAGTCCATTTATGTGGGAGACAAAGGGGCGTGTAAATCTGTTCTTCAAAGTTACACAGGCATCTTGTCCCCTGTTCAGAGCCCCACGGCACCTTTGCCGACAGTAATGTTAATTTAGCACTTGGCTGCCTGGGCTCTGAGTTAAACTGGATGCACTGATACGAGAGAATCGCAGGACTGTCCTTCTAGGTGTCCATTCTGAAAGGAAGGCAGTGTGTCACTGCTCAGAACCCTCTACCAGACATTCAGAGTGTTTACATCATTTCTTCAGTTTTATTTTATTTTCCGTAAATCACAAAAGTAAAGAGACAGCAAGAAATGGGAAGTGGGGTATATAAGCCTCGGGAGTCACTTACTCGCCACTCGACCATCCTAAGTGACTTCACCTTTCTCAATTAAGTTTCTTAGTTGTAAAATGGGGATCTGGACTGAGGCAGGGAGATCACAAGTTTGAAGCCGGAGATAGCCTGTGTAATTTAGCAAGATCCATCTTAAAAAAAAAAAATCCTAATATTGGCTCTGTGTACTTCATGTTGTTGTTGTTGTTGTTGTTGTTAGGTGCTGTCAAGTCGGTATCCAACTCATAGCAACCCTACGTACAACAGGTGAAACACTATTGTCAGTGTTTCTCTGCTGTTCGTAGGGTTCTCAATGGTGGATATTTGGGGGTGGGTTGCTGGGTCCGGCTTGGCTTCCAAGCCTACAGCACCTGGTGTTCCCAGGCAGTCTCCCATCCAAGTACTAACCAGGCCTGACCCTGCTTAGCTTCTGAGATCTGATGGGATCGGATGCCACAGGGCTATGGCTACAGGCTTGTACTTCACAGGGCAAGTTTTTTTTTTTTTTCCCAGTAGACATTGGTTGACCACCTACTCCACACCAGCTACTTATAATGCCAAGTGATACATTTAAAGACAAGATCTGCTCTGGGCATGGAGAGGGGCAGGAAAGAAGACAGGAGGAAGAGTTTACAAAGAGGGAAGGAGGCCAGGGAATTCCTAGCAGGGATAACTGAGGGATCAAAGACAAAGGTAAGAGGCATTCTGGTGCCTCTGGGGGGATCATGAGCAACTTGGTATTGTTAGAGCAAAAGAGCACAAGATGAAGGATGGCAGAAGATGGAACTAGAGCAAGCTGATCCAGTCATTTGGAGCTAAGGGGCTTGGAAGTGACACTGGCCACAGGGAGCCTGGAGCAAGTCCTTTTTGTCATGTGATTGGCTGGATTATACAGAAAGTAAAGTGGAGCCATTGCTAACAAAAGTCCTTGCATCTGCGTATATGAAGTTTATGCATAGATGGTAGTGGAATGCAGATAAAGGATACCCTAAACAAAGTATCTTCTCCAGAAAAGCTAAGACAAAGGCAGTAGTCTTGAAACTGGGTGGCATGTGACCCCTTTGAATGTTGCCTTTGAAGAGGGACAGGTGGGGAGAGAAGGCAGGTGGGACGTGATGAAGTAGCATACTGTGAATCCCTTTTGGGACCTGATTTGGTGCTGGGCTCTGCAAGTGGGTTTGGAGGCTGAGTCACATCCTTTAGGAGTCCTCAGGCCAGGTAGCACCGATGAGGAACGCGGGGTCTCTGGAAGCGAAGTGCATCCTGTGTGTGGTCAGGGGACCTATGGAGGTAAGGGCACTGATCCGTCCCCGGGAAGCAGTCTGTGTGTGCACGTCAGGTTCCCTGAAAGGCTTCAGGAAGCTAGGGCTCTCCTGCAGAGGTTCAAAGCTTCCATTACATGGTCTTTTTTTTTTTTTTAATGGTACTTGGGTGTTGAATCCTGACCCTCGTACATATTTACAAGTGCTTTACCATTGGGCTGTACCCTCAATCCATTTTTTTTATTTTTTTATCTTGAGACAGAGTCTCACTAAGTTGCACAGGCTGCCTCTCGCCTCGAACCTGCTCGTGTCCTGTCTGCCTATGCCTCCTGAGTTGCTGGGATGACAGGTGTGAGCCACCAGGCCTGACTTACGTGATCATTCTTATGTACCATAGGAATTCAAAGCAGAGGGAATAGAGGTACAATTGGATGGGAGGACTAACTTCTAATGTTCTTGTAGCACAGTAGAGTAACTATGATTGACAACGATTAATCATATATTTCAAAATAGTAAGGATTTTGGGCTGGGATTTAGCTCAGTTGGTAGAGTGCCGCTCTGCAGTCTCTGAGCTCCCGAGTTCAATTCCCAGCGCCGCAAAAATGGGAGAAGGACATGGCAACCCACTCCCAAGGCAATCCCGAAACAATCTGCCATTGAAAACCCTGTGAGGGTTGCTATGAGTTGGACATGACTCGATGGCACCTAACAACAATAATAAGGATTTTGAGTGTTCCCAACACAAAGGAATGCTAAATGTGTGAGGTGGTGGCTATACCAATTACCCTGATACAATCATTACACATTATATACGTGTGTTGAAATGTCACACTGTACCACAATTATTACATATCAATTGAAATAGCAGTCAACCCCCCAAAAACACCAAAACAAAGCAAAGCAAAGAACTCCTCACATACAACCATATTTATTATTTATATCCAGTTCATACCCAGAAAGAAATGTCCTCAAAATTCACCATGTCCTACCACAGTCTATAAAGCTTGATCCTTACCCACCATATCTTTATAAGTATGGCCAAGAAGTGACTTTGCTTTTTTGAAACTATGTTCTTTGAACTTGATACTGCTGTGGGAGAACTACATTATTTGCCGATTTTAGAAGAATCCAATGAGTGTCTGGTCCTAGGAGTCAGTTGCTTAGGCCTTTGCCTTCGTGGTATTGGAAGAGGACCAGTGCATTTGGCCAACCCAGTCATGTTTTTGTTCATTTCCCTAAGGCACCCAACATGGGGTGGGGCCCAGAGAGGGGATATGGGAATGGTTTGAGAATAGGAGAGAGCCGCAGGCAAGCAATGACTTGTGTGGGTGATGGAAGAGGCAGCCAGAGGTAACCTGGAGCGGAGGGAGAGAGAGTTTCTTTTGGGCATAGGGCCAGCTCTTAAGGCTCAGTTGGAAGTATCCGGACAAAAACATAGTTAAGAAACTGATGCCAATCACAGTTGTTACGGTGACAGACATGGGAGATTACTTTTTAGAAATTTAAAATTGCTTTTTCCTGCTTTGAAGCCAACCATAAATAGACCCAATAAAGCATAGGAAAAAATGTTTCCTAAAAAATAAACTTCTGCCAGGCACAGTGGTGCATGCCTGTAATCCCAGCCACTGACCTGAGGGTGCAGCTCAGTGGTAGAGCACTTGCAAAGTATGTGAGGGGCCCTGGGTTCAACTACTGAGTACTGCATGCATAAATAAACTAACTACTGCCTGATCCACCTGAATTCAGCCTCTGGGTGCCTGGATTTGGATCTCTTGACAGAACAGTTAAACAGCTTTTCTGCTCTGCATCATTGTTGTGGTTAGTTGTTGCTAGGTGCTGTAGGGACCCTCATAAGCTTTTTGATGGCTGATTGTTTTGGATTAGTGGACTGCCATGTCCTTCTCCCATTTTCTGTGGTGCTGGGGATTGAACCCAGGGCCTCAGAGAGCACAGAGCAGCACTCTACCGACTGAGCTAAACCCCAGTCCACTCCCCACAAATCAGTCCTTTTTCTGTCCCCTTGTGGGGGGATATAGAATGCACCTGGCCTTCAAAGGGAGACAACTAATAATTAAAGTAACTCTCAATTTTCCCGCAAATAGGTTATTTTCTTGTCTGTGACTGTGAACTGCAGGTAAAGTGCACATAAAATAAAATTTATTATCTTAACCATTTTGAGTGTACAGTTCAGTAGTATTAAATATTTTCATATTGTTGTGCAGCCTTCCAGCTCTAGAATTTTTTCATCCTGCAGAACTGAAACTCTATATCCATTAAACAACCACTCCCTAAGCCTCATGCACCCAGTTCCAGGCATCCACCATGCCACTTTCCAGCTCTGTGAATTTGGCTTCTCCGGCACCTTAGATAAGGGGGATCATGCAGAATTTGTCTTTTTGTGACTGGTTCATTGCATGTAGCATAATGTCCTCAGGGGTTATCCGTGTTAGAGCATGTGTCAGAATTTCCTTCTTTTTTAAGGCTGAAGAATATTCCCTCATGTATAGACCACATCTTGTGTATCCATTCATCCATCAATGAGCACTTGGTTTGCTTACACTTCTTGGCTATTGTGAGCAAGGCTGCTGTGGGCACAGTGTACAAATACCTCTGCAAGTCCCTGCTTTCGTTTCTTCTGGGTATGTATTCAAAAGTGGAACTATTGGATCATAGGATATTCCTGTTTAAATTTTTGAGGAACTGCCACATTGTTTCCTTAATGGCAGCGCCATTTTAAGGGCAAGTCCTTTGTGCTCCCTGGTGGCATTAATCATGTTAATGTCTTAAGCTTTATTTAACTTTTCCTATGTGGATCTTGCCTTTAGTCTGTGTTTTACAAACGCAGTACTGCTCCCTACTGTGTCAACACCACGGATAGGCTCTGCCACGCTTGCACAGTGGGCTTACATACTGCCGCTATTTTTCCTCTCTTCCAGTCCCTTTAGGAAAAAAGTAGAGTTTATCCACCGGGCTCCTGTGCAGCTGTCTTCTGGGGAAATCCAGGCTGCTCCAGAGATTAAGTTAGAACCAAACTGGCCCTAGACTTGTAGCTCTAGGAACAGCTGCTCAGCTTTCCTCAACTCCACCATTTTAATTGTGATTAGTAGGTTCATTTGCATCTAAAAGGGGTAGTTTTCTTATCAGCACCATTGAGTTGGGAACCAGTGTACTCCATTTATATAGAGTGGCCCATTTAAACCGGGGCCCATTAAGCAGTAAAAGTAAATGTGGGTGTTTTACAAATGCAAATACATCATGCAAATAATGTACTTTATGCTGAATGATGCCGTGGTTTTCATATGTAAAATTAGAAACTGTGTAGCACAAAGATAATGATAAACACCTTTGCATCTGCTCATAAGATGCACCCTGAGCTGTATGCATCTAAAACTGTAGCCATGGTTTTAAGCAGAATTTCTTCAGTATACTCAAATACACATTTCGTATTAGCAAAAATATACATGTACTTATCTAGTTATTTATATATTCCTAAGTAATCAAGAAATCACAGAAAAGAGTAGTCCAAATTACCTAACCTATTACTTACCATCAATGATGAGATTTATAATTTTGTTTCCATTTTTGAAGATTTTTGAGTTTTTATTTGAGATGATGAGAGTGGAAGAAGATATGTTACTTTATAAGCTTGTTCCTTTGTAAGAAATTTAATTAGAAAGTTTTTTTTTTAATGCTTAGTGTTTGAAATAATTCTGTTTGGGAGATGCTGGTAGCATTTCTGCTATTTTTCAAAATCATTTAGTGGAATTATGGCAGCCATCGTCTGTGTACAGTGAACTTGACCTCGTTCTAGGAGAGGAGTCACCAGGGAGTCGTCATTAGCCACTGCCCCCATGGCCTTTCCACTCTCAGGAAAGGTAAGGTACAAGAACACCTGTGAAACCGTAACAGGCACTTGTAAACTGCCTTCGCCAAAAAGTATTAACTCTTCACTTGGGCCCACAAGTGTCCTGTCCCAGACCCCCAAGAGGCATGTGAAGGTGCTGCAAAAATGGAAGAAGGACTTGGCAATCCATTCTCAAAACAATCCCAAAACAATCAGCCAGCTATTGAAACCCTATGAATAGGAGAGAAGCACTGACAGAGTGTGGGGCAGCGGGTGTGTTTCCTTCTGTTGTACTTAGAGTCGCTGTGAGTTGGACCTGATTCCATGGCACGTACCAACAACATTGGGGCTTAATTGTTGTTGTTGTTGTTAGGTGCAGTCGAGTTGGTATCCGACTAATAGTGACCCTATACACAACAGGAGAAACACTATTGTCAGTGCTTCTCTGCTGTTCATAGGGTTTTCAATGGCAGATTGATTTTTGGGAGTGGGTTGCTGGGTCCTTTTCCCAAGCGTACGACACCTGGTGTTCTGAGGTGGTCCCATCCAAGTGCTAACCAGGTCCAACCCTGCTTGTGTTGTTGTTGTTAGGTGCTGTCGAGTCGGTATCCGACTCATAGCGACCCTCATAGGGTTTTCAATGGCTGACTGTTTTGGGATTGCCTTGGGAGTGGATTGCCAGGTCCTTCTCCCATTTTTGTGGGGCTGGGAATTGAACTCAGGACCTCAGAGACTGCAGCGCCGTGTTCTACCAACTGAGCTAAAGCCCAGCCCCAAAGGAGGCTTCTTGTAGCTTGTTGTTGTTGTTGTTAGGTGCCATCCAGTCGAGTCTGGCTCATATCGACATTCATAGGGTTTTCAATGGCTGACTGTTTCAGAATTGCCCTTGGGAGTGGGTTGCCACATCCTTCTCCCATCTTGTGGTGCTGGGAATTGAACTGGGACCTCAGAGACTGCAGAGCAGCGCTCTACCAACTGAGCTAAATCCCAGCCCCTGACCCTGCTTAGCTTCCGAGATTTGATGGGATCAGATGCCACAGGGCTATGGCTGCAGGTGTTTGGGGCTTAGTAGCTGAGCTAACTTGGGGCTTTGCCCTAAGCTCTGGTAACAAAAAGTGAGTTAACGATATAAGGCATCAGACTAGGGAAAAACTATAGAGGTGGTTAATTCCCAAATGAGCTGTACAGACTGTAATTGGCAAAAGAATTCAGAGGAGGGAGAGGTCACAGGGGTGGAAGTGACCAGAAAATCCTTCCCTAGGATCTGAGATTTGAGTTGAGCCAGAAAGATGGAAAGGACGAGAGCAAGCAAAGGGAACACAGGACAAGGGCATTTTAGGCAAGGAAGAGAATAGGCCCCATTGGGCCCTAGGAACATATGGGGTGTCTGTGTTCTGGAGAACAGGATCAGGTGGTACATTGGGGAGCAGGAGGAACATGTTGGGAGGGAATAGCAGGGCTTCTGAGGAGCACAGCACCGACCGTACCTGACCCCGCCTCCATGAGCTGTCCTACATAGCCACTGAAGTCTTCAAATGAAAAGTCACATGGAAATTCAATATTAGGACATAGGGACAATGAAATGATCTATTGACGTCAGATGCCTACAGCCGTAGCCCTGTGACATCCGATCCCGTCAGATCTCAGAAGCTAAGCAGGGTTGGGCCTGGTTAGTACTTGGATGGGAGACCGCCTGGGAACACCAGATACTGTAGGCTTGGGAGACGGACTGGCAACCCACTGCCAAAAATCAATCCGCCATTGAGAACCCTATGAACAGCAGAGAAGCACTGACAATAGTGTTTCCCTGTTGTATGTAGGGTCACTATGAGTCGGATACTGACTGGACAGCACCTGACAACACTGACACCAGGAGGAGCTTTACTGGCACTGGCCCGCAGCTGAAGCTTTGTCCTCTAGACCTGGAGGCCAGTTTGCAAATGAAGGGAAGTGGCTTGAATGTGCCCAGCTTTGAGAAGGCTGCAGAGGTGTTGGGCAGGCTGGATGGTGGTGAGAGGAGCACTGGGCGTGGGGAGACCCACAGAGGTGTTCGTGGGAAAATCTCCCTGCACGTTGACCTTGGGCCTAGCAGTAGGAATGCAAAGGCAAGGAAAGTGTAAGAAGCCTCAGAAAGAAGGGGTTGGCAGGAGTGGGTGACAAAAGACTTGGGGAGGAGGGCGGAGATGAGCAAGGATAGTGTTAGAGACTCCGGAAGTTTGACCCAGAGCATTATATAGCTGATCACCAAAGGCAGAGTCGTTTTTCCTTCCCTTTTGTTTTATGAGGAATGCTGAGTTCAAGTGTAAACTTTTATTCCCTCTGCAGATATTTGATAGTGAAACCAGGGAGCAGATCTGCACAGATGGCAACAGCAAATGCCTCAGTCTGTTTGTGTTCGCGTAAAATTTATGCTCGAAACAGAAGTTATAGTAGACAATATAGACCGCATTTATTAAAAGACAGTACACCTTTAGGGAATAATCACAAGGAAAACTGAGGCACCCAGAGAAGTTCAGATAAACCTGGAAAGGAACTTTGAAGAACCTCGACTGGATGAGTGAATTGGCATAGGCTATTTCTGTTCCCCGAGGGAAGGTAAAGCCAGAGAGAACAGAAGAGTTAAAGAAGCTTCTAGAAGGAAAGGGGCTGAGGTTTAGCTCAGTTGGTAGAGTGCCCCTCTGTACTCTCTGAGGACCCAGGTTCAATCCCCAGCACCACAAAAACGGGAGAAGGGCTTGGCAATCCACTCCCGAAGCAATCCTGAAACAGTCAGCCATTGAAAACCCTAGGAGGGTCGCTATGAGTTGGACCTGACTTGACACTTGATGGCACCTAACAACAACAAAGAAAAATAGCTTGGACAGACAGATAAGGTAGTGAGCCAGGGAGGAGGAAGAAGATCTTGGAGAGGAGCTGAAAGAGAGAGAAGAGAGAATGTGTGCACCTGTTTCCTCTAGTTTTACTCAAACTTGGGCATGTGTCTTGAGGGCAGGAGTTCATGATCAACCTGGAAAGGTTCCTTTTGTTGTGGTCTAGGACTCGAGTCTAACTCAATGAGACCCTATATACAAAAGAATGCAACTCCCAGATACTGTGCCAGGCACATGATCTTTTTTATATTTAAGCCCATTGTTGCAGACACTCTGTCAATCCATCTAGTTGAGGGTCTTCCTTTTCTCTTTTTTTTATTGACCTGCCACTCTCTCAAACGTGACGTCCTTCTTTGGTGTTGATCGCTCCTGACAACAAGTTCAAAATGTGTAAGCTGCAGTCTCTAGCCATCCTTGCTTCCAAGGAGCACTCTGGTTGCACTTGTCCTAGAACGGATCTGTTGGTTCTTTTGGCAGTCCATGGTATATTCAATATTTGTCTCTAGTGCCATAATTCAAAAGCATCAGTTCTTCTCCTGTCTCCCTTGTTCATTGTCCAGCTTTCACAAGCATATGATGCAACTGAAAATACCATAGCATGAGTCAGGTGCACCTTCATCTTCAATGTGGCATCTTTACTTTTCAGTACTTTAAAGGGGTCTTTTGCAGCAGCTTTTATACCGAAAAGAATTGGTGGATGATCAGCTGTTTCAGGAGGTTGCATATGATCAGGAACCAATGGTACTGAAGGATGTGAAGCCGAGGCTCTTTGTTTTGTCCAGTGGCTCAGTAGACTTGCCAAGTACTTTCAAAACAGGCCCATAAATAAATGTCCCAAGATAGTCTGCCTTTGTTCATACTCAGGCAGCAATTGAACCTGGATTAGGGTGTGGGATCCATTAGAAAATGTCCTCCCTATGTCATTAAAGATTTGTCTCCCTGATGACTGGATACAGAGTCAGTCAGAATCCCCTTCTTCCTCTCTTTTGCCTATTGATATCTATGCTAACCTCCCTGACAACAGGGGCCACTCCTGTTCCATGCACTGTGGTAGGTGCCAGGGATACAGGAAGAGAGAGAGTCACAGGTGTGTCATTGTCTCTCAGGGAGCAGATATACCATGTGGAAGGAAGAGAGTGACCCATACTGTCCCGTACTGAACCCTGTGCCCCACTCCCATTCATGTGTTGACATCCCAACACCCAAGTATCTCAGCACATCACTTTATTTGGAATAAGGTTCTTGCAGCTGTAACTCATCAAAATGAGGTCCTGCAACAGTAGGGTGGGCCCCTCATCCAGTACAACTGGTGTCCTTATAATCAAAAGGAAATTTGGGCACAGACACTCCTGTGAACACGAAGGCAAAGATCAGGGTGATGCTTCTGTCACAGAGGGACACCAGGGATTTCTAGCAAGCCACCAGGAGCCTGGGGAGAGGCCTGGAACAGATTCATCCTCGGAGCCCCAGGAGGAATGAGCCCTGTCACACTCTAATCTTGGACTTCCAGATTCCACAACTGTGAGATGTTAAGTGTAGGTTTTGCCGTGAAACCTGCTGCTGCTGCTGCTGCTGTTGTTGTTAGGTGCCGTTGAGTCGTGTCCGACTCATAGCGACCCTTATAGGGTTTTCAATGGCTGATTGTTTGGGGAGTCCCGTAGGAGTGGATTGCCATCTCCTTCTCCCATTTTTTTGGTGCTGGGAATTGAACTTGGGACCTCAGAGACTGCAGAGACTGCAGAGACCTCAGAGACTGCAGAGACTGCAGAGCGGCGCTGTACCAACTGAGCTAAATCCCAGCCCTCTGCAACCTAGCCTGAGGAGATAAAGGCTGCCAACCAATCCAGAGCTCTGTGGGAGGTACCCCAGCAGGCTTGCAGGGAGCACAGAGGTGGGAAGCTGCTCCCTGGCTTGAGCAGCCTTGCCGGGCAGGTGAGTGCTGGGTCAGGAGGAACATCCAAGAGCGTAGAGAGAAGACTGGCTAGAGGTGGAGAATTGGAAAACCTAGACTTGCCCCAAGTGCATGAACGTGGCTAGGGAAAGAGAATGAGCAGGAAAGAGGAGAAGACCAAAACTAGGAATGCCTGAAACTACGGGGCCAGCACGGGGCACAGAGCTAGCAGAGCGTACAGAACCTAAAGGGAGCGAAGCAGACGGAGTAGAACGGTGTTTGAGGGAAAAGGTGGAAAGGATTTTAAAGAGATCATGGCAAAAGCAGTAGTTAGTTTCTGTTATTGGGGGGAAAACCTCTTAGGTGGGAGCTGATGGCAGGGGTTGGATGGGATGGGGGGCAAGCTGAAGTCCCATCCTGGGCACTTTCCCTCATCTTTGTGCCTTTATAACAGAGTACACTAAGCTGGGTCACTTACACACTACAGAGTTTATTTCTGGGGCCCAGGAAGACTAAGATCAAGATGGTGGTAGGTTCGTGGTCAGGTCAGGGTCTGGCCTCTGCTTCCAAAATAGTGCCTTGAATGCTGCTTCCTCTGGAGGGGAGGTACCCTGTCCTCAGATAGCAGAAGGGCAGGGTGGGGTGAATTCCCTCTATCCAGCCCCTCTATAAGGACACCTGGGCTGGGATTTAGCTCAGTTGGTGGAGCGCCGCTCTGCAGTCTCTGAGGTCCCGAGTTCAATTCCAAGCACCACAAAAACGGGAGAAGGACCTGGCAATCCACTCCCAAGGCAATCCCGAAACAGCCATTGAAAACCCTACCAGGGTTGCTATGAGTCGGACACGCCTCGACAGCACCTAACAGCAACAACAATAAGAGCACCTGATCCCGTTCATGACGGAGGACTTTCCTTCTTAATATTGTCACATTGGCAACACCTGGATTTTGGAGGTGACACATTCAAACTATACCCCCCTCCCGAATATATGGGCCACTAAGCGGGACCTTAGTGAACCCTGATAGTAAGGCCCCAGCTCTTAAACTTTATCAGTCCAGGGCAGGGTTAGGGGAGCCAGAAGCAAGATGTGACCACCTACTGCTGTTTGGTGCTGCTTACAATAGGAAGATGTTAGTCCTGAGAAGCAGGAGGTGAGTGGAGACAGCAGTAATAGCGGGAAAGCAAGAAGGAAGGGCAGTGGAGGTGGTTCTCTGGCGAGGGAGCGTTCAGGAATTCATGTGGGATGGAGTGTCTTGGGTTCACTAAGGAGAATGTGATGTTGCCTGCTGGGGAGGGGTTGAGCAGAAGTCTGGGGCCAGCTTAGCTGGGTTCTCATTTGGGGGCACTTTGATCCCCCAGTGGACACATGGCAACAGATGAGGACACTTTTGGTCATCTAGCTGGTGACCCGCGTGCTCCTGGCAGCTAGCGTGTGGAGGCCAGGGAGGCTGCTGCTGTGCACGCTGCCATGTGCAGGGTGGCACGCCGTGACAGGGAACTGTCCCACGGAAGGTGGCCACAGCACTGACAGTCAGAGACCTCAACAGGAGCTCTCAAACATACTCAAGGAGCAAAGCCTCCGACTTCATGGCCAGCATGGTGAGGCATCAGGAAACAGCGATGTATATAAGATGACATGGTAGCTCTGCCCACAGAGGGTGCCACCCCTGTCACCCGTGTCACAGCCGTTTCAGCCACAGCATACTGGGGCTCGTGGGAATGGGCACTCAGGAGTGTCTGTGGGCTGGTCCCGTAGGACCCAGGAGGAGTCTCGTTTTAACATCTACATGAGATTATAAAATCATTCCACTTATTCTCACGATCAGTGTTTTGCCCTCAAATCCTGCCACTCCATGAGTTATGGTGTCTAGGGTCCCAGATGGAGAGTGCCCTTACTTGATGTCATCACTTGAGTAATTGCCTCCCAATGATTGCCAACCTCTGAAAATCAGCCCAGCCTGTAGGTTTCCTCCTGTTGTTGTTGTTAGGCGCTGTCAACTCATGTCTCACTCATCTCGACCCTTATAGGGTTTTCAATGGCCAATTGTTTTCGGATTGCCTCGGGAGTGGGTTGCCACGTCTTTCTCCCGTTTTTGTGGTGCTGGAAATCGAACTCGGGACCTCAGAGACTGCAGCACAGCGCTCTACCAACTGAGCTAAATCCCAGCCCCAGGTTTCCTCCTAGCTGCTTCTAACTCTTAGTTGCTTGCCAGTTTGAATCTATGCGGGATTCTGTGTGGCCTTTGTCGGGTTTTTTAGCCTTCTTTAGAGTAGGTGGCATCTGTTAAGCTCTTTCTTGCAGCCTCGTTGATTTTTAAAAGTGTTGCCTCTTTGGAGGGAGGAACATTTGCAATTAGAAGATCCCAAAGCATCTTTCAAGAACAGAGGAGAAGTAGAGCTATGTCATCTGTCTAAGGAGTGGAGAAAAGAGCAAAGGTCGGCAGAGCTGAGAGGAAGTGCCAGTGCCCAGCTGCAGACTGCCTCAGAGTCACCGGGAGACCTTGAGTGGCCTTGAGCACATCGTGTAACTTCTGAAGTGCAGTTTCTTGAAATCAAGACGACCACTGGGATTTTTGCAGTTTGCAGAGTGTCTATTGTTTTACACCTATCATTTCATTTCATTCCCCCGTGGAGATTGTCGATTGCCCTCCCAGTTTGCACGCAGGCAGTTGAGACTGCAGCAAGTTAAACGATCTTCAGCTGCGTTTCACACAGATTCCCTGAATCCAGGCCCTACACTTCCCCACTAAACCTCAGATTGCACCAGGAGGCCACCGAGATGCCTTTTAACGCCCCAATACTCACGTTTTATTACCCAGAAGGTTATAAAAGTGCAGAGTGTGTCCTGAGAATTCCGGTCTTTGACCTGTGCTTTTTGTGATGGTGGGAATATTTTGTGACCTCTGAGACTGTCCCATGCATGTCGCTCCATCCAGGCTGCCCTGATGCCATATTCCAGATTTCAGTGACTGGAATCCTTCACCCAGTGTTAGTGTTAGGGTGTGGCAGAAGTCCTTTGCTTTTTTATTATTTCCTAATGATTAGTCAGGCCTGGGATTTAGCTCAGTTGGTAGAGCACCAGTCTACAGTCTCTGAGGTCCTGGGTTCGATTCCCAGCACCACAAAAATGGGAGAAAGACGTGGCAATCCACTCCCGAGGCAATCCCAAAACAACCAGCCATTGAAAACCCTATGAGCTTCACTGTGAGTCAGACAGGACTCGATGGCACATAACAACAATGATTCATCCCCATTTAGAAGTTAAAACAATAGAATTCCAAGGCGTTTTTTCTTTTTCTTTTTTCTTTTTCTCTTTCTCCTCAGGGATTCCCCCTTCATGACTACTGCTTTGACTATTCTATTCCTGGGAAAACACAGGCTAATTGCAGGTGGGTGCATCCTGGGGGATTCCTTCCCGCTCCCTTTCCAGTGCTAGGGATGAGGCAGAAGTGGTGCTGAGCTGCTTAGAGAGTAGTGGGCAAGCTCAGGCTGCCCTGAGGACTAATGCAGGATAAGCTGATCTCACTGCATTCCTTTCCTTTCCCCCAGCTGGTTTGGGCTTTCTGCCTTTTACTGTGCTACGGACCATTCTGGTGGATGCCAGGACATGGGCAGATAGTGTGTGTGAATTCATCTGGCCTTCCTACCCCAGATTCTTTAGGCTTCTGATCACCTCTACCAGAGTCCCTCTGTCTCCTGTTTCCCTCCTCCTTTTTTTATATATATATTTTTTTGAGATAGGGTCTCGCTAA
Organism: Pedetes capensis; assembly: GCA_007922755.1. Classification (NCBI taxonomy): domain Eukaryota; kingdom Metazoa; phylum Chordata; class Mammalia; order Rodentia; family Pedetidae; genus Pedetes; species Pedetes capensis. The sequence goes on along the minus strand of VMDO01002671.1, from coordinate 35,307 downwards.
GTTATGCAGACTGCTTCTGGTCCCGAATTTGCGATACTCCTGCCTCTGCCTCCTGAGCCGCTGGGATTACAAGCGTGTAACACCACACCCGGCTTCTTTTTTTATACCTTTATCTCCCTCTCTCTCTCTCTCTCTCTCTCTCTCTCTCTCATCTATCTTTTATATATCTTTTTTAAAAAATTGGTAAAATACATGTAACAAAATTTTCCATCTTAACCGTCACTGAGTGTGCCACTCAGTGTTATGTTCCTTTGTATTGTCACGTGGCCAGTCTCCAGAACTCTTTGCATCTTGTAAAGCTGAAACTCTATACCCATTTTAAAAACAACCCCAAAACACTCCTGCCTCCCCTCTCCTCCTAGCCTCTGGCACCCACCTTTCTATACATTTTGTGTCCGTGATTTGACTCTAGGGACCTCATGTAAGAGGACTGAGATAGTATTTGTCCTTTTTGTTCTGGCTTCTTTCACTTAGCATGCCTGCGGATTTCGCCCCTGTTGAAACATCCTCTTTTTTTTAGGTTTCTCAGTTCATGCTTGGCAGCTGGGTTCTTAGAAAAAAGTACTTCTCTCGGTTTGTTCTCATTAGGTCCACAGAAGGGCCAGACGGGTAAACACAGGTGTGAGTCTTGCTTGAACTTCCCAGCTCTGGGTTTTCCAATCCAGCTGCTTTTCCTGATGATGGGAGCTCATGGGTGTAGGGCAGACACCTGACAGATCACATCAGGATGCCAAGAGGCACCTTAGGGCTCTCCTGCCTGTTGACTCACGGTGTCCTCTTGGGAGCAAGAGGTAATGCAGCCAAGAGTGTGAGGCCCAGGACTGACTGAGGGCTGGGAGTCTCCTCAGGATGCTGTAGCTCAGCTCTAGGGATTTGCCGGCTCAGTGCTGGTCTCAAAGACCGACTGCATCAGGGTTCTCAAATGCCAGCTCAGAGACTGCCTTTCGGGCAGACAAGGCCCTCTGAACCTGTTGGCCTGCTTCCTTTCTCACAAAGATGGTTTGGCTGATACTGCCGAAGGTCACGGGATTCTGTCAGCACATTATTGAAATGAGACATTTGTGGCGCCGATGTTGTATTGTTTTTGCTAATTGGAGCCCACGTGCCTTTCACATATGGTTAGTCGGATTGCTTTTTCTAGCCTAGGACATTGCCTTGGAGAGATTCCTAGCAAAATGCCATCCTTCTTCCATGGGGAAGGATGGTTGAGGGTTTAGTACTGGAAGAGGAAAGCTGGGAGAAGAGAAAGGCACTCGGGGCTGTTGATGGGTGTGTCTCTCTGGTATTTTGGGCCAGCTCAGAGCCCTGGTCTGGTCATGGGCTCATGGCTAACTAGCCATGTGATGCCTTAAGGCTCTTCACCTCTCTGGACTTCTGTCTTCTCACCGGTAGGATAGGAAAGTGATTTCTGCCCTGCCCAGCCCACAGAATTGGAGATTCTCAGGGGAAAGTGTGGATTACTGTGCTAAGTTAATGGTCGCTTGCTATCTCAGTGTTGAGCAATGTGAGAACCGTTGTAAAGTGATTAAAATTCACTCATTGAGTTGGGCACAATGGCGCATCAGCTTGGGAGGCAGAGGCAGGAGGATCGCAAGTTCAAGACCAGAGGCAGTCTGCATAACTTAGCGAGACCCTGTCTCAAAAAGTAAGAAAATGGGCTGAGGGTGCAGCTCAGTGATCCAGCACTTGCAGAGTATGCAAGCGCGAGGCCCTGGGTTCAACCCACAGTACCACAAAAACAAAACAAAACAAAACAAAAAAAACCTCATTCATTTAGGATTAAGGGGACCTTAGTGGTCAGATTTCCTGCAGCCATAGCCCTGTGGCATCTGATCCCATCAGATCTCGGAAGCTAAGCAGGGTCGGGCCTGGTTAGTACTTGGATGGGAGACCACCTGGAAATACCAGGTGCTGTAGGTTTGGGAGAGGGACCCAGCAACCCACTCCCAAAAATCAATCATTGAACCATTGAAAACCCTAGGAACAGCAGAGAAGCACTGACAATAGCGTTTTGCCTGTTGTATGTAGGGTTGCTATGAGTCGGATACCAACTCGACGGCACCTAACAAAAACAATAGTGGTCATATTGCATGATAGTGACAATTCACAAGTCAGTGGCATTTGCGTGACGGGGTGTGGGGACACTCTGTTCTCATTGTTCTCACAACCCCTTCCTCCAGCCTCTCCTCCTCTTGATTTGCTATAGAAAGGGAAATGGGAGGTTTCGAGCTCTTCCCATGAACACTGGTTTCTTCTTTGAATGACTGTGGTTAATATACATTTTAAAGTAATTTTGTATGTATGTAATTTTAACTAACTTTGAGCTCTTAACTGCTGATCAGCCAGGGCTGTCTCCTGCTAGAGAGAGAGAGAAAAAATCAAGTTTGCTACCTTGCCAGCCTGTAGCCACTGGAGCCAGAACCATTAGCCTTTCTACAGGCATTGTTTGTCTCTTCAGATAGAATCAGAGGAGGCTGGAGCTAGGAAAATATGACAGTAGGTTCTTAGAGGTCATAAGGTAGGATTTTAAATTTTTTCTCCCCAGTCTTTGGCAACACCAAGCACAATTTTCAATAGGTGCTTCATAAATCCTTAAATCTTCTGATAGACAATATCATTTTGGAGGGACTATCCAGAGTAAGAACATGGAATATGGGGCCGAGAAGCTCAAAAGCTTCGCAATTAGTGTGGCAAAAATTGACTTACGCTGAGCTGGAAAGAGACCCCCCCACTCATGAATTTATCAGTTACAGTGGGGGCCAGAGGCAGCAGCCCACCAGCCCAAACCTCTCCCCACAACTGGAGTACAGATTAGGGGGACAGCGGAGCAGAATGGCCGTAGAATAGTGATCAGTGACTTAAGTACATTAAAAGGATGTTGCAGAAATCTGTAGGTAGATTTCTATCATGTGGAGAATTTTCCTTATCTAAACCACTGGATTTATCTGACCTCAGTTCCTTACATTTGCTCCATCTCTGCCGTCTACTCAGTTTTCAGCCAAATCAAGGTCAGGATAAAGAGGAGATTTGGCTGGCAGTAAGCTGGATATTCAGGCTTCTGCCGTAATACTCAATTATTGAATTCTCTAGAAGCACGAACTCCTCTGTAATGAAGTCCTCAGTTTTTAAATATCTTTATAAATCAGCCGGTTCCGTATTGGCAACAGCCAGCTTGCTGTTTCCTGCTTTGTTATTTAAAAAAAAAAGAAAGATGGTGAAAGCCTAGGATCTTGCTGGGGTTCTTAAAAAATCATCTTAAGTATTTTTTTTGTGTGTGTGTGTGTGGTACTGGGGGTTGATCCTGGGGCCTCACGCCTGCATGCTTTGCAAGTGCTGGACCACTGAGATGCACCCCCAGCCCTTTTATTTTTTTTCCTTACTTCCTGAGACAGGGTCTCACTAAGTTACATAGACTTCCTCTAGTCTCAAACTTGCGATCCTCCTGTCTCCGCCTCCCAAGCCGCTGGGATTACAGACGTGCGCCACCACACCCAGCTAAAAAAATCATCTTAAGTATTTTAATGCACATTCTTCTTCAGGTGACTGTGAGCCTTAAAGGTCCCCAAATGGAGTAGGTCAGGAATTTGATGGAAGAGAAGTCAGCTTGCCGCCATCATCCTGCAGCCCTGAGCCCCCCACGGGTTCTGCTCACGTCCCATGCACCTATTTGTCACTCAGAGGCCATACTTGCCAAAGCTGAAAGTTAGGGCTGCAGGAAATGCATTATTGTCATTTACTTTGAGTATAGGGGATCCGAAGTGAAATAAAATGAAAAGATTTGTTAAACATTTAGGTTCGTAGTACAGGCATGCTTCAGAGATGTTGTTGTTAGGTGCCTTTGAGTCAGGTCTTACTCTTAGTGACCCTCATAGGGTTTCCTTTTTTTTACCCCCATTATTGGGGGTTGAACCCAGGGCCTTGCGCTTGCATGCTTTGCAAGTGCTGGACCACTGAGCTGTGCCCCCAGCCCTTTTCTTTTTCTTTTCCTTTTTTTCTTTCCTTTTTTTTACTTTTTTGATACAGGGTCTCACTAAATTACGCAGACTGTCTCTGGTCTTGAACTTGTGATTCTCCTGCCTCTGCCTCCCTAGCTGCTGAGATTACCGGTGTGTGCCACCGTGCCCAGCTGACTCATAGGGTTTTCAGTGGCAGATTATTTCAAGATTGCTTCAGGAGTGGATTGTCACCTCCTTCTCCCATTCCTGAGGTACTGGGATTGCACTCAGGGCCTCAGAGAGTGCAGAGGAGTGCTCTACCAACTCAGCTAAACCCTGGCCTGCCTCAGAAATAGGCAGCTTCAATTCCAGGCCACTGCAATAAAGCAAATATGGCACTGAAGTAAGTCACACAACTTTTTTGGCTTCCCAATGTATATAAAAGTTATGTTTAGCACTGTATCATAGTCTAAGTGCACAGCAGCATTATACATAAGTAAACAATGCACAAACAACAACCAAGTATTTTTAACTTAAGAATGCTTTATCGCTAAGAAATGCTAACAATTATCTGAACTATTGGGAAAATGGTACTGATACACTTGCTTGACACAGTGTTGCCAGAAACCTTTAATTCATTTACAAAAACCCCCAAATCCTCCAGTATCTACACAGTGCAATAAAATGAAGCACAGTAGAACAAGATATGCTTATGTGTGTTTCTAACACATTTGACCTTATCTTGTTGCTTAATAGTATTTTTATGCTGTAGCTCTTTTTTTCTTTCCTCTCTACTCCTCCTCAATCATGTACTGTGTCCTCATACCTACGACACTACTTGTACCTCTGGTAATGAAATTCTGTTAGGCAGAATGTCATTGGCATTTGTCCTCCTTGTTAATGCTATTGTTACCCTGCATAACCAGAGATCTGAGTTGACTAGTGAAGCATTCAGACTTCTGTCTCTTTCTGTCTCTCCCCCCAACCCCCACTCTCTCTCTCTCTCTGTGTGTGTGTGTGTGTGTGTGTGTTTGCTGGACCTACAAATGTATTCCAACAATTTCTTTTTAAATGTTGTATGTGATTGATAATGCATTAACCAGTATCATTTGCCATGTCCCATTTTGGTGAAAGTAATTTATATTGCTTGGTGGGCTAGATCTAGTAACATTTGGTGCTAAGTGCTTTCTAACATTAATCTAAACCAATCCTTGATTTAAAATAACTCACTTTCCACTGTGAGGATATTTTACTAAGACTGGCTTGTTATAAAGTTTTCCACTGGATGTCTTAAAACAGCGAAAATTTTCATCTATAAATGCGGTATGTGTCTTTGTGATATATTAATCTTCCTTTTTTTCTTGCCTCTCCTGTTACCAGACTGTGGGTGGTAACAAATCTGCAGTGTTTTATAGGAATTGGAGTGCAACATTTTAAGCCAAGAAATTGAAAACAGGATGCGAAATAAGAGCCTAAGAAGAGGGAGGGATCCATCAAGGTCATATGTGTATAGAGATGATTTAGAGGTAGAAATGCCAAAAGAGGCAAGTTTGCATGTGTAACTGGCAGCTGGTACCAGAAAGTGCCAGAAAACCCACTTGGTCTTAGAAAGCATGGGCAAGAGTTCTTTGCCACTTAAATTCATGACATCCTCAACAGGTTAGCAAGCATTCTGAAGTTCTCAGTGATACCACTCTCAACCGAATGCATTTGCCATTTGTTTACCTGCAGGGGATTCCAGTGCCCAGGTGTAACCGGGACCAAGATGGTAACCAGAATACTTAACACAGATGGGTCTGCCGTGGGAGATAGGAAGGCTGTTTATAAGAAAGCAAACCTAATGGTTTTCAAAGTGACATCTTGAGAAGATGCTAATGGTGCATACCTGGGGAAATGTTGGGTGCCATGCTGAGGGAGATCTGGAGAAGGAGGTGCAGGTGAGTGAGTGCAAGGGGCCCACAGACCTCACTCACGCGTGTTCTTCTTCTCTTTCAGCACATCAGGTCCCCCCATCTGGCCCGGCAGTACCTTCTTCAAGAGAAACGGAGCCCTTCTGCAAGGTAGGTGCCCAGCATCACCTCGCCTGTACCCCACCGCTCTTCACTGCGCCTTCAGGCACGGTGCCGGCAAGGAGAGGTCTTTTCCGGTTCGCGGTGGCCGCGCTTTGGAGAAGCGTGGCTGTCGTGGGCTGCGTCTATTTGTCCACTTCTCTATTGCTTCCTATTCAAGTCTCTTGGTTGCTATGAATTGTGAGTGTAGAACCAGACTGCCTAGGACTGTTTCTTGCCCATTTCACTGGTTATATTACCGGAGGGTTTAGGTTGCTTTGGTGGAATTGAATCATGGGACCATTGGGATGTAACAGTCGCGTGCCCTGGACCCATAAAAGCAAACCCTTTCATGTGTACCCAGTGCCCGGGCTGTTAAGGGATGGCTTGGGTATCTTCCCAGGTGTCATCACGTGCTTGTTCCTTGCTGTGTCATAACATCCCTATGTGCCTGCGAAGTTGGCTGTGGTTTGTTCTGAGGCCCCTGGTCCTCCTGACTTGTCTCCACAAGTGTCATTTGCAGGGGTACAGCCTTCCCGGTGACCCACCCATCCTCAGCTGCCTGTGTACTCAAAGAATTCAAACTGCTTGTCACCTCTACTCTTGCTATTAAGTTTCTTTGTAATGCCAAAGTTAAAGAAGAATAAATGATTAAAAATAGCCAAAAAGTGCATTCTGAATGCACTTTAGACATTACCTTTGGATGGCGGCTGTTTTGGATATTTATGCTCTGTACAGAAACTGGTCCCCAAGGATCTTCAGGTTTTCTGTCCCCTGTAGCCTCTGTTGACTGGCCAGGAATCAGGGTGGCACAGAAGCCAAAGGCAGAGAAGGATTTGGTGGTATCATGCACTTTAGAAGCGTACTGGCTTGTGATGAGGGGCTTGATGTCTTTTGGTTGACTTCTGTCCCTTAAAAGTACACACTGAGGCCAGCTATGTGTTTGAAGAAGTAGAATATTCATGTGGTTAAGAAAAGAGAGATTTATCTTCAGGTTTCCAGAGCAGTTCAAACAATTATCAGAGATGTCATTGTTTTCGTTCATGTTTTATGGGCCATGCAACTGCATATTGTCTTTTTAATTGTCCATGAAATCAGGAACTTAAGAATTTCTTTGCATTTTTACTTGGTACAGATGAACTTTAGGCAAGAAAGTTCCGTTAATGCTAATTTTAATAACCATCATAGATATCCTAAATGTCTGGGAAGAGAAAAAGAAGTGTCTCCACTCTCAAAAAGTAATACATAATTTAAAACCTGTTCTATTTCCCCTTCTGATTGTGTAAGTGGAAACCGGTGATAGTCATCTTTTACGTTTTTCTTGAAGTTCTGAATTTCAAGATTATGTACATCTCAATTTTTCCTCTAGAACCATAGCAATGATATGACTGTTGTTAATGTTTGGATTATTTTGAGAAGTGGGATTTTTGTTTTCTCATAGGATTTGTATTCATTTCCACATTAGGTAATATTTGCTTTACCCCTATTATTTGTTTGTTTGTTTGTTTCTATGGGACAAACGCCTGAGGAAATCAGCGATAACGTTTCAAAAGCTGAGTAAGTGCGTTGTAAGTTTTTGTCGCATGGATGGGCACTTCTTTTTTCCCCTTCTTGATTGAAGAATTCCCTGATTCCTCTAAGCACTGGAGATTAAACTGGTACAAGTTTCAGATGTTCACAGGATCCACGTCCAATTAAATATAACCTGTATTCTTTTTGGGTACCTTTGAGAATTAGGAGAATCTTGATGAGTGTGTGGGAGTGTGGGTGGGCACTTAACATTAATTTCTTTCTATGGTATTTCATCCTTTTGCTATATCTGTCTAGAATTCTTGCGACAATTAATGTGATAAGACTTTTCAAACTATGCTGGTCTTCCTAATTAATATTTTTGTGTTCTTTTGGTGGGCAGAACGAGGCCACCTAGCTGTGGCTACAAGCAAAAGTTCTAGATGTAAAGATGTGGGTTTATAAAGAAGGGAGCTGCCCAGTCACTCCAATGGAAGGTTTAGGTTAGAATCAGATAGAAAAAAATATCCCTGACTTACATGAGCTTTCTCATCTTTGTACTTACTTACACATCCTTTGTTGTTGTTGTTGTTGTTGTTGTTGTTGTTGTTATTAGGTGCCGTCGAGTTGGTATCCCACTCATAGCGACCCTCATAGGGTTTTCAGTGGCTGGTTTTTTTTTTGGGGGGGGGATTGCCTTGGGAGTGGATTGCCAGGTCCTTCTCCCATTTTTGTGGTGCTGGGAATTGAACTCGGGACCTCAGAGACTGCAGCACAGCGCTCTACTAACTGAGCTAAATCCCAGCCCCACTACACATCCTTTATCTTTCTCTAATAGCAAGTAGGAGGAAAGATGTTTTTTGTGTTTTGTTTTTTAAGATAGTCAGACTAGAAAAGAACTTTGTAAAGGGTCTAGTTGCAAAGATCGGGGTTGGGGCCACACAGGATCAGACTGCCCATCCCCACAGAGGGTTGGACAAAACTGTGAGCAGTAGCCCCAGAAGTCGAGGGTGGAGGATGTAGGATGGGAAGATAAGCAGCTGTGCCACATTATGAAGAGGGAGCCTTATTTTAGTTTGGAGGTTGGGAGTAAAGAGATTGTGACTTCTCAGGAGAGCCGATTCTTGAACAAGGCCTTGAAAAACAGAGATGTGAGTGTGTGGAATTAGCAGAAATGGCATCACCAAAGAGGGAAACCGCAGAAGCACATGGCATCACCGACTTGGTTGGTAGAGGTGGGAACGTGACTGGCTGATGCTATCATGGGCTCTGAGTTACCAGAACAATAATACAGGTGGCCCTTGACTTAATAATGGGGCTACAGCCCTCAGTCAACAATGCACTGAACACACCTAAGCCACTGCGCATCCTACTTAGCACTGCACACAGTAGATTGTGGGTGGTTTGCCCCTGCAGTCGTGTGGCCAACTAGGAGCTGCAGCTCGTCACCACTGCCCCGATTCATGAAAGCATCACTAGTCTAGGAAAAGATCAAAATTCAAAGGTCGGTTTCTACCGAGGGCATATGGCTTTCACACCATTAAAAAGTTGAAAAACAATGAGTGGGGGGCTTCCCGTAATGTGACATCCTAAGGGAAAATAATGGAAGTGAAAACGTGAAATGACATTGAGACCAAAATGACATAATGGTTACCACAGGAAACCAGCTTAGGTTGTCTAATAGTTATTTGGTTTGTAAGCTGTTGAGTGGAAACATAGTACATTAATGTTTTCCAGCACAATCCCAACTCCAAGAATTAATTGGAAGCGCTCAGGTCCTCCTCGGACAAGCACGGCACCATATTTGGGTTCCCAGTCACTGGCAGGAGGGGCTGCTGCATCACCTCTCAGTTTTGAGGATAATGGGGTAAGATTTGGTTTGGATTACACCAGGCAGAGGTACTTCACATAATTGGTCATTTCATCAACCCACAGTATTTATTTTAAATGCCATTCAGGCTGCAAGAGATAATTTTAGTATTCTAGCCGTTTCAGCAGACTAGAGAGCACTTCAGTTCTCACACAATAGAAACCAAGCCGAGCCTTAGACGGGAACCAGCCTGTTGTTTAAAGAGGCCGCAGGGCAGATCCAGACAGAAGTGTGGCTTATTCAGAGCATTGCAGGAGTGGCCAGCTGACTAGTGTCCCCCATGGCCCCTTCTATGTGCATCTGTGTTAAAATCTCTGTATTATAATCTCTATTTTTATTTGATTAGTTTAATAATGTCTCTCTCTCTCTTTTTTTTTAATGTTTATCTCTTTATATTTACTTACTTATTTTGTCGTGGTACTTGGGGTTGAACCCAGGGCCTGGCACATACTTTGATCCTTACCTTCTTAATGAAAAGCATAAGAAGTCATTTTTATGTTTTTCATTTATTTTTTAATTTTCCCTTTTCCAAGTTTCTTGCCTCCTCCCCTACATTCTACTCACTGATCAAACTTAAAATTAGGTTACTTTGTTGAAACATCAACCTCGCGTGGATTATTGTAATGAGTCTGTGATTCACAAGTAGAGGCTTTCTTCACCCCTCGTCTGATTGTTCCTCTGGTCCACGGTGGCTGCCTCCCAGAAAGATGTAAGGCACCCCTGCTGCTGCTGCTTGTACCTTCTCCTAAAAGTTGCTACAAGCTGCTGCTGATCCTTTCTGCCGCTTTTGCCCTTTGGCTCTTAATCAGCCCTGTGGTCTTCTGAGCTCCCCAGAGTTTTACACGGAGGGACGCTACTTCCTTTATAAGTCTGCCCCGGCTGGCCACTTGGGCTCACTTTAATTTCCACTCCTTCTCTGAGCCTATCTCCCCTGGACCCACCCACACCAGCCTACCTACATGTATTTCTTTACCTGTTTGTTGTCTGGCACTAGGGTGGTATGGAGGTGTGCAGGGGAGACCCAGGACCTGCCTGCGAGCCCTTGCTGTGGTCAGATCTTCTCATAAAAGGCTTGGATACTTTCTCTAAGAAGCCACCTGCTATCAGTGTTGACAAGAACTCTGGTTTTACAAACCATACCAGAAACAAGGGCTGGGATTTAGCTCAGTGGGTAAAGCGCTACGCTGCAGTCTCTGAGGTCCCGAGTTCAATTTCCAGCACCGCAAAAATGGGAGAAGGGCCTGGCAATCCACTCCCAAGGCAATCCCGAAGCACTCAGCCATTGAAAACCCTATGAGGGTCGCTCTGAGTCGGATACCGACTCGACGGCACCTAACAACAACAACAACAACAATAACAACAACAACAACAACCAGAAACAAGCTTGATCCTCTCCCTTTTCTGGCTTTCCTTGTGCCTTCCTTTTCTCTATCACCCCAACATTGTTGTTGTTGTTAGGTGCTGTCAAGTCTGACTCATAGCGACCCTACATACATCAGGGGAAGCTCTATTGTCAGTGTTTCTCTGCTGTTCATAGGGTTTTCAATGGCGGATTGATTTTTGGGAGTGGATTGCCAGGTCCTTCTCCCAAGCGCACAGCACCTTGTGTTCCCAGGCAGTCTCCCATCCAAGTACTCACCAGACCTGGCCCTGCTTAGCTTCCAAGATCTGATGGGATAGGATGCCACAGGGCTATGGCTGCAGGGCCCCAACATTAGTCCTCTGATTATTATCAAATCTGTTTCCCCAGCATGCAGCAGTAGAATTAAAATAAATTCCATCACATACATAACAGATTTTTTGTTTCCATTCACTGCTGAACGGCCCACAGGATAAGCTAATGAAATAGAAAGAAATCCTTAGAGGCACTTTCGGTGCACAGAGCGGGATTAGGGTGCCACAAGCCCAAAAGCAAATGGGGAAAAAGGGCATCGGCTCTTTGGCTGTCAGATGTGTGTTGTTGCCATGTATGCGCAAATGCATGTGCTGTGGGTAAACTGTGCATGAGGTCAGCCAGGATTATTAGGTGACTTGCTGTGGTGACTGCTAATTTCCCGTTTTGTAGATTGGCTTCGTGCAAGGACTTTCCCAGGAGTAATGATGTATATCACCCACTCTCCACAACCTTCCTGTGCTCCCATAATTCTACTGTGTACTGTTACTACTAAAATGCATGAAAGACCTCACTTTGGCTGGATTTCTTGCCATGAGAGGCTCAAGAACAAAGACTGAGTGTATCAGAAATAATTGATAGTGGAAGGAACACTGATTTACAAGTCAGGGACTCCTGGGTTCTGGTTCCAGCATACCACTGGTAAATTTTATGACCTTAGTCAAGCCACGTGACATGACTAACACTTCATTCCCCCCCCCACCCTCAAATTAAGGAGTGGACCACAGGAATAGGTTCTCTATTGAGTACCTGCTGATGCATCCCTAAAAATAATGGGTCAAAATAGATTTTGAGGCTAAGTTCTGGTTCAGTGGAAAAAGAGTGTTCCCTACAGCCAGCAATACCCTCTGTGGATCCAAGGAGAGGACAAAGGGTGATGGCAAGCTAGCTGAAAAGCCCCATCCTGAAACAAGACAGTTCTCAAAGGTCTCATGGATCCCAGAGAGGCAATATATTACAGGTGTGGGCAACCTGGAAATAAGTCCTGTGTTGGCTTCCTGGACAATTGACTTAGCCTATATATTTGTCTGTTTTCCACTGCTATAACAAAATACTCGAGGCTGGAGAACTTAAAAGACATTTATTTAGCTCACAGTTTTGGAGGCTGAAAGTCTGAGTAGCCCCATTAATGGCAGATGGTGTCACAGTGGCAGGAGTGCTTGCCAAAGAGATCACATGGTGAGATAGGAAGCCAGAGAACAGGAGGGGGCCTGTCTTTCTCATTTTATAACAGTTTTCTAGCATGAGAACTCACTCCTCAAGACCAGCGTTAATCCCTTTTGATATCAGTGCCCCCAATGATTTACAGCCTTCCACTACATATCACCTCTTAAAGGTTCCACCACCTCTTAATCTCACCACATTGGGCACCAAGTTTCCAACAGATGGGCTTTGGGGAAAAGTAGTATCCTAATCATAGCCATCATAATACCTGTCTACTAGGGTTCATGTGAGGATTCAGAGAATTCACATCAGAAAAGACCAAAGGACAGTTCATGACAAATTCCCAAAGTTCATTAGTATTATAGTGTACAGAACTGTGAATCTTAGGAAAATAGGACTAAAATCCTCTGAATGGATTTTCTTCTGCCCTTCACTTTCCCTGCTAAAACTTCTCTCATTAGTTCATGGGGGTAGTTCTCAAAATAGGGCAAAAGTCTGGGAATGCCCAGATCCTGTTGGATTTATATATAAACCTGAAAGTCAATTTGTTCATATCTTTATGTTAGATTCCTTTGATTCCTCATAAATAAGATCGCTTACCTGAGAAGTTGCCTGGCTCACAAATAAAGGTCTGTGCTCCTTACTGTAAAAGTGCATCTACACAGAAGGTGCACAGATAGCTATAGGAAGGGTACAGGTCTGAGCACCATACAATATGGGCTTGAATCCCTCAGGTCTGGGTACCGCTCTTCACCTTGGCCTGTAGTATTGATCATCTGGAAAATAGGATACAAGATGTGCTCCCCAGAATCTTTGGGAAGATGGAGTTCTCTCAAACCTCTCTCTTTTCCATAATTTCCATTCTCAGTGCCAGCCCCACGGCATTTCTTTTCTGATATTTGCAGGATATCACCCCCCCACACACACACACACACCCCAATCCATTTCTGGCCATAACCTGTCTAGTCTTCAGTCCAGGTACTCATTGCTTCCCCCATAAAGGCCCATGGATCCCAGGTTTCCTTCGATTTACCCAGACCCTCCCCCACTCATTTCTTCCCGTTTGGTTAGAGCTGCAGCCCCTGGGCTCTTTGGCTTCTTTCTTCTGCTCCACCAGCTGATTCTTTGTCCATTTTGCAAACAAGGACATCCACCTACCGCATAAATCTCCTGATTCTTGCTGCCAGGCACACTCTTTTTTTTTTTTTTTTTTTTTTAAATTAGTAATAACAGAAAAGAAGGAGCACTCTACATTTTCCCCTCAAGTCGTAACTGCCTTCTGTTCTCTTTGGGGCCATGAAAGCCTTTTAGTTTTAGGGAAGGACTCTTTTTCTTAGGGTCGTTTATTTTCTTGTTTTGCCCTGAGTAAAGATCTTTATGTAACACCAACAGTAAAGTCCACCAGCTGTTTTGCTTATAATCAGGGGTGAGGGGAAAGGGATGCTGTTTGGCTCTTCTAATCATTCAGGTTTTATGTGCTCACTGAGACCTTGCTCTTATGTTAGTTTAAAAAAATATATGATGGCACCCAACAATAACAATAATATGTATGGAAATGCAGTTTTCAAGGATGTCTTTGGTTAATACTGATCTTCACTGACAATCCAAATTATCCAAATTTGCGTAGTCTCCAATTACCTCAACTTCCCCAGTGGCTACAGCCTGGCATAGAATCTGAGAAACCATCAGCCAAATATTCTATATTTTCCTGCCTGGCCTTAATATCAGCTATTCTCTCTCTCTCTCGTCTGTAGTAATCATTGAAGTGAAAATCCAGTGATGCGCCCAGAGGAAAGGGCAACTGTAGGAGGAAAGAGCAGAGTCAGAAGGAGCTGCCAGCCTGACTAAGGACAGGAACTCAAAAGCATTTGCTGCGAGCTTGGTCCAGGTCAGACACCTCTTGGGTGTGTAGGGGCTGGATCTGATGCCTCACGGTGACCACTCAGTAGGAGGTGGAAACTAAGGCTGGCCTCTGGAAGAGAGTGAGCAGAGCTGACAGGAAGTTGGGGAACTTGCTAATCCAGAAATGGCCACTGAAGTTACAAACATAGATGGGATCGGGGAGGGGAGAGCAGAGAACAGAAACAAGGGAAAGGTCCAGTGAACTGGCCCATCTGGAAGACCTAAATTTTCAATCAGTCGAGGGACAGTGGCTGACTATAATAGCACAACGAAGAAGCAGCAGCTTAGTTGGAAAATGGGGAAATTACGAAACTGACAGGCATAGAGTTTCATAAAGAGGGTGGGGGCAGGAGCCCTTCATGGAAGGATATTAATGGATGTTCATGTTAGCAAAAAGTTTAAGAATCCATCATTTTGTATTAGCATGTCTCATTCTTTCTGCATGAATTTGTCAGAACTATTTTAATTCTTTTTTTTCTAATGTCAGTTTTTCTCCCAAATAACATCTCCTTTTATTATCAAAATAATACATCTTCTTAATAGAAAATAGATGATAGTATAAAGACGAGAATAAAAACTCATAATTTCACCTTCTAGATGCTATTAATCTAATACCTGTTAGATTTTTTAATTGAGGTGAAATTAGCATAAAATTAACCATTTTACGGTGTGCGGTTGAGTAGCATTTAGTGTAGTCATAGTGTCATACAACTGTCACTCCTAACTAGTTCCAAACAGTTTCATTACCCCCAGAGGAATCTCCAGACCCATCCTGCAGTACCCTCTTTCCACTCCCCACCTTCAGGCAAAAACTAATCTATTTTCTACCTATGGATTTCCTACTCTGGATGTTTCATATAAATGGGATCATATAATACGTGGCCATCTGTGTTTGGCTGAATATACTCTATATCTTAGCCATATACAGTAGCTGTTATTCTCTCTCATTTTGTAGGTAGGAAAAATAAGGCCTGAATTAATTACCCTGCTCACCGTCACAGCGCCAGAGTCAGAAACCTGGGTTCACATTGGTCTGTACTTCAAAGTAACATACATATTTCAAAACATTTTTCCATTCTAAAGGTTCTCTGGTGTTTTGTAGACTGGAGCCAAGAGAGAATCCTGTTAAAATGCTTAAAAGGAATGTGCAATGATAAGACAGATATGGAAATGAAATGTATGTTGTTTTCTTTAGTTTAACTAATTAAAGTACTTGAGGCTGGGGTTTAACTCAGTTGGTAGAGTGCCACGCTGCACTCTCTGAGGACTCAGGTTCGATCCCCAGCACTGCAAAAACAGGAGAAGGACCTGGATATGTGGCAATCCACTCCTGAAGCAATCCTGAAATAATCAGCCATTGAAAACCCTTTGAGGGTCGACTATGAGTCAGACCTACTCCATGGCACCTAACAGCAATAATTAAAGTCCTTAATTTTCCCTCCTTGTCCCCACAAGTGACTGTTGTCCACAGTTATGATTTAAATATAAACTATCCCCCAAGACTCATGCTTGAATGCTTGGTCCCCATCTGGTGACCTTTGGCAGGTGGAGACTGGCTGGCAGAAGTAGGTCCCTGGGGAGTGGAAGGAGGTCACTGGGGAGCGGGCCTTTAAAGGTAACACCCAGCCCAGTTCCAGCCAAGCTCTTTGCTTTATGATCCACCATGATAGCAAGAGCCTCCACCCCAGGCTTCTGCCTCCATGGCCTGAACTCCTTGGCCATGCCTGCCCGCCATTATAGACTAAAACCTTCTAGAACAGTGAGCCAAAATGAGCCTCTCCTTCCTTAATTTGTTTCTGTCAAGTATTTTGATCACAGCCACCCAAAAGCTAACTAAATAAAATTTTCTTGATTATTTTTAAACACTTAACAGAGAAATCTTAAAATTAGTCATTGAAAGACTAATACAATGAGAGATACCCACCCCTTATTAATGAATATTTTATTTTAATTTATGTGAATTTTTTATTAGTAGATAGATATAGATGTAATTTTACACCAATTAAAATTCGTCAGTAGGAATATTTCCTTATAGTTTAAGTTTTAGACCATTTGGAAATGTTTTTCTAGTCTTTTAAATGGTATCAGTTAAAAGATTATAAAATAAAAAGATTACACGGCCCTGGATCATATTGCTGGGCAAAAAGCACGCTTTTACCAAAGTGCTCAGTCTTAATGTACAATTGGAAAAGTCATTCCCCTTGAAGTTCTGTGTAACTGTGCTTGGATGGAAGTCTAGAAATATTTTTATAAAATTGCCAAGAGACTTAACACTGAAGAAGAGTTTTTTAGGATATATTCTGAACAAGCTATTCATATTGCTCTGTCAGAAGTGTGCTTAAAAACATCCATCTAGAGCCAGGCCCTGTGGCACACACCTATAATCCTAGCAACCCAGGAGGCAGAGGCAGGAGGATCGCAAGTTCAAGACCAGAGGCAGTCTGCATAATTTAGTGAGACCCTGTTTCAAAAAAGTAAAAAAATGGGCTGAGGGTGCAGCTCAGTGGTACAGCACTTGCAGAGCATGCAAGCGCGAGGCCCTGGGTTCAACCCCCAGTACTACAAAACAAAACAAAACAAAACCCATCCACCTATAGAGACCCTGTCTCAAGATAAAATTAAAAATGGACTGGAGGTGCAGCCTAATGGTAGAACCCTTGCAAAGCAGGTGTGAGGCCGTGGGTTCAATACCCAAGTTCTGCAAACAAAACAAAACACAAAAAACCAACCAAACAAAATCCACCTATAAACTGTAAGAAATCAAGTGTGTATTCATTTTGGTTCCTCTCATGGTCAGAGGGTGTGGCTCAGCGTTTCCCCATCATGGCCATGGTGCCCATGATAGGGATATGTGTGGGCAGGTAGGTGTGCATGCGCGTGTTTGTGCACGTGCATGAGGGAATATGGCGCAGACCTTAGGGCTCTTACACTGCCGCATGTGAGCCTGCAGAAGAAATCTCTCCTGCCATCTACCGAGCTCTCCTGTTGGGCTTTGTGAATGACTCCCGCAGGCAGAGGGGAATTGACCTTGGCTTTCAAAGCAGCCAGACTGTGTCCATTTCTTGCCTTGCTGCCCAATGACTGTCTGACTTCAAAAAAAAAGTTTTGTAAACCTCTTTGAGCCACTATGTTGTTGTCACATGCCAGTGAGTCGGGTCCTAGTCATAGCAACCCCATGTAGGGTTTTCAATGGCTGATTGTTTCAGGATTGTTTTGGGAGTGGGCTGCCAGATCCTTCTTCCATTTTAGGGGGTTCTGGGGACCAAACCCAGGGCTGCCGAGCAAGCACTCTACCAACTGAGCTAAACCCCAGCCTCTTGAGTTACTATAAAACAAAAAATGCCAGCATCCTTGGCATTTAGTAGATGCTCCAGGTGTAGGTCCCGTTGCCCCTGACCTCACTTCAGAGGGGGCATTTTGACTGGGAGAGAAGAGTATGGACCCTGGACCTGGCCAAGGGCCAACCTCTGCCATCTATCAGCTGGGTGACCTTGAGCAGCAGGTTTGAGCCTTTCCTTTCTGCTCAAATAAATAAGAGTACTCACTTCATGGGTTTTGATGGGAGTTACAAGATACTAGATGTATAGAAACTTACGCAGTTCTTGGTCATTATTGGTTATTCAGTAAATTGAGTTCGTTGTGTTTCTGACAGCATTTGTGCAGTGCCCCAGCATCGCCCACGGCGCTCAGTACCTCCCACCCCCAAACAACAAGAGAAAAGGCAGTAACATTTTTTAAAAGTCCTTCTCCCAGTTTAACTGAAGTTATACCTTTAGGAATATTTAAGACTGTTTTCAGTCTCTCCAAAATTCCTGGTACATTAAGGCAAATACCCATGGGATGCTCACAGAAGTAGAACCTGAGTCTTTACCAAGCAGCTCCTGACAGTTTTTGAGTGACTGAGATCCTTCAGAAATGGGACAGAGAAAGAAGGCTCCTTGGGGATGAGTTAGAATTGCTTATGATCTGTATGTCTGATTCTTCCTCTGCGTTTCCCCGATTATGCCAGAATATGAGTTAGACTGAGACATTTGCAAAGATCACTTTCAGAGATCAAAGGGAGGGGAAGAGACAGACAGCAACAGGGAGACGGGAGCCATATTTGCACTGATAAAGAACTTTAGGAGATCCTGGAAGGGGTCCTTTGGAACTTGATCCCACCCCATGGTCACCATGGCACACATGAGTTGGCTTGTCTTTTTCAGGCTGTGATTTTTTTTGTGGCGCATGCTCAGAATGGTCTGATTCTCCTCATTTGACTCAAGTTGTAGTCAGGAGTTAGAAGTGCAGGTCTTTACCTTAATAATATTTGCCAGTAGAGAAATTCTAACCCGGCACCTTGTTGTGGATTCATTTCCCACACCCTGAGCAAGATTGTGGCTGTGTACTGATGACAGACTGGAAACCTATGATGTGTTCAAAGGCCAATTCTGTGTTAATCACTTGTGCCTTGTATTTCTCAGACTCAAAGAAGCTCCAGCCTCTGTTTCCCCATGATTTGGGAATGAAACTATTACTAATGAAGCTTTCACTTTTAAGCTTGTGCACATGTCATAGCTTATATTAGGGTGGCTCATGGGCACAATGCCTGCCGCTAGCCATATCAGCAGTAGGTGGAGGTGAGGTATTGACGATGGTGGTGGGGGGCCACTGGGAAGATGAAAGATTGGAGCCTCAGACTGCTATTAGTCTAGGAAGCCTTCACATGTCGCTCATTACCCAATCTACTAAAGAAAAAACAACAATAATAATCACATCTGAAATCAGTATAATTTGAAGAGTAATTGACTAATGAAAATCCAGTTCAGAACTGAAGACACTGCCTCTTCAATCTCACTTGCTAGTTCCTAACTTAATTTTAAAAATTAAGACACTTCCAGTGAGCCTCAGGACATCTTTCTTCTGTTGTAGAAACCTCTCTTTGCCCTGCTCCCTCCACTTACAACATACATTCCAAGTAGGAATTACCGGTTTCTTACAGGAGCTCTCTGACCTTGGTGATCGATTGAGGAATGGGCATGTGGCCCATTCCAGGCCAGAGTTCTGCCCTGCATTTTCTTAAGAGTCTGGTAGCTCCAACCTATGGGCTGGCATCACAATCCCTCCATGTAGAATCTGCCAGTGTAAAAGAAAAGGCACCAGCACAATGAAGCAGAGACAGGGGCCACCCTACCCATGCCTTATGGTGGTGGTGGTGGTGGTTAAGTGCTGTTGAGTCAGATCCAACTCATAGCAACCGTAAGTACAACAGAACGAAATACTGCCTGACACTTCCATGCATACAGTCTTTTTATGTTCAAGCCCATTGTTGCAGCCACTATGTTTCTTCTCATTTTGAGTGTTCCAGGGCCTTTGCTCCTTTCCTGTCATTAAGATTGACTCTTCTTTGAGGAGACAGTTCTTTCCCAGTCATTTCTTGAGTGCCTTCCAGCCTAGCGGGCTCATTTTCCGGACTGTATTTGATAGTGTTTCTCTGCTATTCGTAATATTTCTCAATGGCTAATTGTTTCTGGAGTACGCTCCCTGGTCTTAGTCTGGAAGCTCAGCTGAAACCTGTCTACCACGGGTGGCCCTGTTGGTATCTGAGATACTGGTGGCATAGCTTTCAACATCACAGCAACACACAAGCCCCCACAGCACAACAGAGGAGGTCCCATGGTTAGACTGGATGAACTTCCCATTTTATGTAAGCTAGCATGAAGTGGTGCGCTGGGGTTCAGCTGAATCGGTAGAGTGCTTGTTCTGCGCACTCTGAGGCCCTGTGTTTGATCCCCAGCACTGCAAAAATGGGAGAAGGACCTGGCAGCTCACTCCCAAAACAATCAGCCATTGAAAACTCTATGAATAACAGAGAATCACTGATACAGTGCTGGGCATGGTACAGTGTTGGGAGTGTTTTCTGTTTTCTATAGGGTTGATATGAGTCAGACTTAACAAGTGTGAAGTGGGTTTTTCTTGCATACAGCCATGAGTCCTCATTAATAAGGCATGTCTAAATTAACAGACTCAATGAAACACACACACACACACACACGTATATGTATGCAGTCTCTCGGTTGTTCTAAGAGGCCCACTTGGGAGTTTGCCTGTCACTTGAGAGACCATAAGGTGAGCTTGGAGAACTTTCCAGAGATAGTGACTTTTCTCACGTAAACAAAGTGAGACCATGGTAATAATGAAGCCTAACATTCACACTCCCTCTCATAGCCACAGGGCACCGGCTTGCACATTATTTCATTTACTTTTGGAGAAGTAAGTAATGTCCTCCTGAGCTTACAGATGAAGAAACAAAAAGCTCAAAGTCAAGTATCTGACCAAACTAAGCAACGTGTGTGCGTGTGTGTATAAATGAACGTGTAGTTGTAGGTGTGTGTAGGTGCGTGTGTATATTTAAGTGAATGTATTGCATATGTGGGGCTGGGGGTTAGCTCAATTGGTAGAGTGCTGCTCCACACTCTCTGAGGACCCAAGTTCGATCCCCAGCACTGCAAAAATAGAAGGACGTGGCAATCCACTCCCAAAGCAATCCCGAAACAGTCAGCCATTGAAAACCCTATGAGGGTCGCTATAAGTTGGACCCAACTGGACAGCACCTAACAACAACAATATCACATATGTGTTATGAGGGATCTGCCAAATACAGGCCTGTAACACAAATGCCCTTTTAGTTGGTCCCCATTTTCCTCTAAGTGTAATGACTCATATATCCAAAGCCATTTGTAGTTAAATGGATTTATAGAGAGAAAAACTTTATCTACCCCCTCATGAGACCCAACCTGAACGGACATGCATGGTGTGATCGTTTTTGAAATGGAGCCCATTTTCTCATTGAGCATCTTCCCTCGCCCCACTACATTTTGGATTCATTGCAAACAATTTTGAGTCTCATTAGAAGTGTCTTAATTTTTAAAATTAAGTTGGGAACTAGCAAGTGAGATTGAAGAGGCCGTGTCTTTAGTTCTGAACTGGATTTTCATTAGTCAATTACTCTTCAAATTATACTGATTTCAGATGTGATTATTATTATTTTTCTTAAGTAGATTGGGTAATGAGAGAAATGGGAAAGCTTCCTAGACTCATAGTAGTCTGGGGCTCCAGTCTTTCCCTCACCTTCCTGGTGCCCCCCACCCCCCACCATCATCAGCACCTCACCTCCACCTACTCCTGGGTTTGTCTTATGAGTCAATGTCCCCCCACCCTGTCAGTATAGGCTGGGATTTAGCTCAGTTGGTAGAGTGCCACTCTGCAGTCTCTGAGGTCCCAGCACTACAAAAATGGGAGAAGGACGTGGCATTCCACTCCTGAGGCAATCCCGAAACAATCAACCACTGAAAACCCTGTGAGGGTCGCTATGAGTTGGACACGACTCAACAGCACCTAACAACAACAACAACAACAACAATCCTGTCAGTACAGCTGCTCACAAGTCTTCCAGCTTGAGCCCCAGCTGTGGGCCCTGCAATTGAAATGTCCTATCTGCCTGGCACCGGGGCCCTGTGGTCCAGAGCTTGCCATGCTCCAGCAGTCTCCTGCCCTTGTAAGAGAGCTCTTCCCCCTTCCTGATGTGCCGAATTTGCATTCAAGACTTAAATCGTACCATCTACTCCAAGTCCCACTGTCTCATCACCCTCCACTCCTCAGATCAAACCCGCTCAGCACAATCTTGATGCAATTCTGCCCACATTTTCCTTTCATCTCCATAGCTACTTCCTGTAAGGAACAAGAGCTGCTGAGAAGAGCAGTGATGATGTTTCCCATTCCATCCTGGTTCGGATTTCTCCTGTGCTTTCAAAGACGCACACATCACACTAAAGTCCTGTCTGCACGTGATCGTGGTCCGTGCCTTTGTGATGGGCCTCATTGCTTTGTGAATTCAGTTAAATGCATGTTTTTTGCCATTGCTGAAAATATAATGGCACCACTTTTATTTGGGGGCTTGAAGTGACACTGTGACTGAGACATGTCCACGTGACCCTGTCAAGCAGCTCCGCAGGGTAGATTTAGGAAGTTGGTGACGACAGCCCTCCCTGCGTGAGCAGTAGCCCCCTGCCAAATCTTCTCCATTCCGGAGTCCTTCAGTGATGGCAGAAACCATTAGACCTGCTCAACCGTCCCTTCACTTCTGCTCCAGCCAAAGCATACTCTCCTGGACACTAGAGGGTTTCTTATCTCTGTCCCTGGCCCCTCACAGGGCAGCTGGCACATAGTGGGAGATCGGCAAACATTTGTGAAATGAGTGCATGTATGGATTCAGTGCTGTGAACTGAACTATGGGCACCCCCCATCCCATGTGGACGCCCAACCCCCAGTGATACTGTATTTGGAGATAGAGCCATTACAGAGGTAATTAAGGTTAAATGAGTGGCAAGATGGTGCCATAATTCAGTAGGACTGGTGTCCTCAGAAGGAGGGAAGAGACCAGGAGTGTGTACATGCAGAGGAAAATCCGGGAGAGGACATGGCAGAGTGTCCATCTATAAGCCAACGAGAGAACCCTCAGGAGAAGTCAGACGTGCCAGCATCTTGATCTTGGACTTCTGGCCTCCAGAACTGAGAGCAAATAAATTCCTTTTGTTTAAAGCAGCACAACCTCACGAATATCCTCGCCAACTTCCAAGCCCCTCGCATTCTAAAAGTCAGACTCCCAAGGGTCAACGTTGTCTGCTAAGGGACATTTGAGAAGATACCAGGATTGGCTGCTCAAGGGTAATCCACAGTTCTTAGCAGCTGTGTCCCAACTCCCATCTCTTCCTTGCCACCCATGAGTCAAGTCTGGAATCCCCACTCTGCAAGGGAGAATGAGTGTTGTCATTATCTGTGATTCTTCGCCCCTGGGAAATCACTTTAGCTTGTCCAACACTACCATATGCCCTGACACGTTGGCAGTTCTGCACATCCATAAATAATCGCAATTATCTTGAAAAACAAAACAAAACAAAAAGCTGGAAGAGTCTCACATAGGAAGATCTGCATTCTGGCCTTAGACCTTCTGTTGCCGGGCTATGTTTACTTGGATATGAAGAAGCCTAACCATTTTGTGTTCATTGCTTCATTTCTTAAAACATCTGTGTTGCTATAATGGGCAGTTCCTTTTCTCTTTCTTGGAAGCTGACCTGACTTGCATCTGGAGAGCCCTCCATCCCCCAGCCCATCTGTCCATATGCTTCCAGGTAATATCCCCACCCCCGGTTTAAGCCAGCTCACGTCTCCCATTCCTCTGGCTACAGGAGTATTTCTGGGTTTATGTTGTAGCCTGAGGGGCTGTTGAGCCACCGGTGAACAGAGGAGAGTCTCTCCAAGCCCGTTTCCACCAGAGACAGAGCTGAGCTGGGAACAGACAGAACAGGACTACAGTAATACCGCATCACTAATACCGATTTTCCCAGTAACAGGAGGGAATAAAGTCTTTTGAATTAGATTTTTAAAATATTTCTGAGGATGAAAAGATTCCTAGCTCATAGAGCTAGTAACACCTGCCCTCTACACCATACAGGATCTTCACAGTAGTTTCTCTGTTTTTGGGGGGGCGGGGGAAGGGGGGTTAAGGGGACTTGCCCATGCTAAATGCATACTGCACCCCTGAGCTACACTCCAGCCCCACAATGCAATTCTTAAATGGGATTATGAATGCAAAGGGTGTTATGGGCAGTTTGGACACAAGGGATTATTATTTGGAAAACGCAGTAACTGGTGCATGTTGTTGTTGTTGTTAGGTGCAGTCCAGCGACCCTGTGTACAACAGGCGAAACACTATTGTCAGTGCTGCTCTGCTGTTCATAGGTTTTTCAATGGCGGATTGATTTTTGGGAGTGGGTTGCCAGGTCCTTCTCCCAGCAAGTCCCAGGTGGTCTCCCATCCAAGTACTAACCAGGCCTGACCCTGCTTAGCTTCTGAGATCTGACAGGATCATATGCACAGGGCCACGGCTGCAGGCAACTGGTGCATGGTAGTCTCCATATTACACCCCGAACACCCTCAAGAAGATGGTGTATACTTAGCACAGCATCATCACCTTATAAGCGCAGAATAAATGGGAATTGTCATCATCACCAGGAGGAACGACTGATAGAAGTACTGATAGAAGGGGCAACGGGGAAGTCTTTGAGAGTTTATGTTTGATGATGAAGACACTTGTGAGGAATCCTGATTCTTTAGGGTTAGGTGAGCGCCAGCATCATCATGGATCTGAGCGGCCCCTGATTGCTGAAACTGAGTAAGGCGCACACTGCCAGGTCCTTGATGGTGGAATCTCATCAGGATTCCTTTCCAGGCGGCGCACCCTTAGAGTTCTCCTGCTTCTCCTCTGATTGCTTTGGCTCAGTGGTGCTTCCAGCCAGGGAGAGTGTAGAAAGAAAAGTCAGGGTTCTAAGTATCCTTGGGGTGCAAGATAATGACTGGAGAGGCAGAAGAGGGGCTCTCGAGGTGCTTACAACCTTCTGTTTGTTCATCTGGACCCTGGCCACGTGGGCAAATAGTTTGGGAGAATTCATGGAGCTGTAGATGTATGTGGGCTTTGCTGGATAGGTGTTACTTTAGAAAATGCTTCAAAAATGAAGGAGCAACAGCAGTTGCATTACACCTATTTGATTTCAAATTTCTGTTATGCACATGTAGTGAACTTCAGAATTCTTACATGATTAAAAAATAGGATTGGCATAGATTTTGCTAAATCAATATGGTAATTTAGAGCTGAGTGCAACACAAAGCATCAAGAATTGCTCTAACAACTCAAGCATGTTTTAGGAAGGCCCTCCGAACCTGCTTGTTATTGATATTAATACAATATTTGGATTCCGCTTTGAACAGGCCAGCTGGCAAAGATTACGAAAATGTCAATCTTGCCCCAGAGTGTTTTTTACAGTCTTTTATTTTTTATTTTTATTATTATTTTTTTTAAGAATTCATAACCAGAGACTTAGGTTCATAAATACAGGTTAACATGAACTTAAGTGACTATATGTGCACTTAGGGAAAAAATGAAAACCTTCTAGCAAAAACTTTGAGGTCTCTAACAAAGCACAGTCATGGATCACACAGACTTTAAATTCTTGCATAGACAAGGGTAGTTTCTTATTCCATCATTGTATCTTGATATGGATAACCCTGTTGGTGCAATACTAGTAATTGATTTAGAAATTGTTATTTAAACATCACAGCTCCATAGCAAGCATTTTGCTAGTGAGGAAAACATTGTGCTTGGAAATTCTTGAGATTTTAAATAGGAGCAGATCAGTTCCACTGAGATTTCTAATTTGGAATAACCAAGATCTTCTTCAACAAAAGGCCTGTAAAATTGTAGTCATACCTTGGAGGCTGAGTGGGGAAAGAGGGCCCTTCCTCTGCAGAATTTGTCAAAATGATTAAGGCGTTCAGCAAAGCCTGTCAGATCACTGAACCATTTGTTCTCTTCAATTAAACTGAGAGTCTCCATATATCAGCCTTTTGTAAATACTAAGTGGTTAATGATACCTCTTAAGTTTCCAAATCCCACAAGAATGTATTGCAATAAAAAAAGAAAAGTTAGCACCATTTTTATGTTACTAAAGACTGAGCAACCATAATCCCAAAATTCAAAGTTTGAAAGGATCCAAACTCTGAAACTTTTAAAGCACCAGCATAATCCTACAAGTGGAAATTTCCACATCCAACCTCATGTGACAGATCAGCGCCAATACACTAAAACTATTGTATAAGGTTACCCTAAAGGTATGTGTATAAGAAACATAAATGGACTTCTGTTTATACTTGGGTTCCATGCCCAAGATATCTTACTGTTTGTTGTCGTTGTTAGGTGCTATCTAGTTGGGTCAGATGTATATGTAAATATTTCCAAATTAAAAAAAAATAATCCCAATTTTTGGTTCCAAGCATTTCGGATAAACAAAGCTCAGCCTGTGTGCAGAGATAGATTTTATCTTGAGTATGTGCCTGGGCCAGAGGTTCTTATATTATATTTCAGAGACTTATGTGATATAAATGAAAAATATGGGGAATGTTTAAAGAAAAAAAAATTATACAGTGAAAGACACATTGCCATTAACCCCCCTCAAAAAAGTCCCCCAGCTTCAAACACTCATTCCAGCATTCTTACCACTTTCTAAGGCAGTTCTCGGGTCCTCTTCTGAGTAATAAACTTTGTAATTTAAACATTCCCTGTATTTTTTAATCATTCCTTATATTTGTTTTACTTTCCCAAACGAGTTAAGACCATATGACAATGTGTTTACAGTTAGGTACCCACATGTTCTGATTTCGCCATGTTTGACGCGGAAGTTCCTGCTTAGCCTGCTCTTCCTGTTCTAATTCAGCCTTCACATGTAGTAACAGGCACTTGTTACTGCTCCTCTTGGAACAAGATAATCTAAACAGCATGTCTGATGGATGTGGGCCCATGGTTTTGTGATAGAGGCAGAGTACCACACATCATGCCAGCCTCCAGTTTGTATATGCTGTGTGTTTAAGGACTAACTTAGAGTCATAGAATTTCAGAGCAGGGAGGTTTTTGTTTGGTTGGTTTTTTTTTTTTTAATTAATTAATTTATTTATTTATTTTGGTATTGGAGAGTTGAACCTAAGGCCTCAAGCATGCTCTTTGCAGGTACTCAACCACTGAACTGCGGCCTCAGCCCATTTTTTCCTTTGTGTTTTTGAGACAGGCCCTCACTAAGTTATACAGGCTGCCTCTGGCCGTGAACTTGTGATCCTCTTGCCTCCACTTCCTGAGTCACTGGGATTAAAGGTGGGTGCCACCATGCCCGGTGAGCAGGGAGTTTTCATAGACTCAAAGCTGGTCTCACCTTTTATGTGAACAGATAAACAAACTGGGCCCAGAGAGTACGGCTTGGACCTTCAAGGCAGAATGTTGGCAAAAGGGCAGCCCAACTCCTTTCCTGCCTCCCTTTCAAATTGCAGCCACCACCCCTTCTCTTCTTGCTGTGTATTCAAAAATGAAGGCAGACAGGAAGAAAACCCTGAACCCCACCCACTTCGTAACAGAGCTGTAATGTAAGAGCAATACAGTCAGGCCCCACGCTGAGTTTCAGCCAACAATAGATGAATGTTGTCTCATAAGATTAAAAGGCAGCTGAAATATTCCTGTGGTCTGGTGACATCGTAGCGTCTCCGTGCCTTAGCATAAAACATTATCCCCGTGTTTGTCATGGTGTTGGTGCCAACAAACTTACCACACAGCCATTTGGATATATACACATACAGTTATGTACAGCACATAGTATTTGATAATAAATGTCATTTCATATTGGATTATGTATTTACTGGATTACACTTTTGATCATTATTTTATTTTTATTTATTTTTAATTTTCTTTGCAGTCCTGGGATCAAGCCCAGAGTCTTGTGCATGCTAATGAAAGGTTCTGTGACTGAGCCACTGAGTCCTGGTTACATCAAGAGTGGTACTGGCTCTGGGCCCAGGAGAGCAGGTCTACCTCCCACAGACACCATGACCAGTGATAATCGTTTTGATTGTCTTTAGGAACAGGTGGTATTTGGATAGTTGATCCCGTTTCAGTCCATTGTTGCAGACACTGTATCAATCCATATAATTGAGGGTCTTCCTTTTTCTCATTGACCCACCACTTTCCCAGACATGATATCCTTCTCCAGGGACTAGTCTCTCCTGACTATATGTCCAAAATATGTACGACTCAATCTAGCCATCCTTGCCTCCGAGGAGTACTCTGGTTGCCCTTCTTCCAGGAGAGTTGAAGTATGGGACCTTCAATGTATCGTTATATTGAATCATTTCAGTAATTACATTGATCTTCACTGAGAATAAAAGTTGCTTACATACGTAAGATCGAGGCCAGTGTCTTCAGGGCCTCAGCGGTCCTGGCTTTATCACAGTGGCTGCTGTCGGCTAACCTTATTTACCATGGGCTAGGCATTGAGCCCGCAGGTGCCTGCAAGCCCTCCTTGAGGCTCACCTGGGCATGGGAGGCAAAGGTAACAGTGTCATGGCATCGTCCTCACCACCTGTTTCTGATAGGCAACCAGGGAAGGATGTGGGGGAACTGAGGTTTTACTTAGTCCAGCTTTGCCTGTTCTAGAAGAGCGTAAAGTTGGCACTCCACATGTGGATGTTTTCTTTTCTCTTTCCTTTTCTTTCCTCCTGAAACCTTCCACAGAGCAGAAATAATAGAGAACCTGGAATCAGAACTGCTCTCTGTTCTGGATGCACTAAGGGGGCTGGAGATGGAAAGTTCTCAGGCTCAGCCTCCCCCTCAGCACCCTCGTCACCCCATAGAAAGGCTGCAGAAACACCACCACCCCAGGGTCTCATCGCCTACTCCAAGCACTGGCCACAGGACCTTGTTACGTGACCGGGCTGCATTTGTCCTGGCTCACGTGTGTGTGTTTTCAAAGATGTTCCAGTTTCTAGCCTAGCACGGGTGGACGAGTGAGTCCCTATTCCATCTTCACGATAGCTCCTTTGCTTTTCCAGATATGGAAAGCAAAAATGTGAAGACTCCGCTGAGCTATGAGGATGTGATGCCAGAGGCTGGGTGATCTTTTCCCGGGTGTGTTCTCCACAAACGTGGCCCCTTGGAGAGCTCTCCCAGGCACCCCTATGGGACCCAGCACACTGCTGAGCTCAAGTCTGCTGGAAATCCAAGGCCTGGGAACATCTCACGCCAGGCCCTCATGCGGAAACCCACCAAGATATTTCAAACTTTTTATGGTGGAAATTCACCTGGACCGGAAGCCCAGAGGGGATTTTGAGAGATTTTCCAATGTAGCTGCTTCGGGCAGGGTCGGATTATGCACAAATTGGTACTTACAGGTGGTAATTAGTTCTGTTCTTAAAAGATTTCTCTGAAGACTAATTTTCCTACTTTCTCCAATAGTACATTTCAGCCTAAATTTCTGAAAGGAATGTTCTCCCACTCTCTAATTTGAGCCTCTCTTCTTATGGTTTAAATACAACTTCTCTTACTTCTGTTCTCTCTCAAGAAGAAAACGACCCGCAGAGCAACGACATAGGTCTGTTCCCTGCATCTTGTCAGGACACGGTGACAGCGTCCCTCACTGTTAGCACCCTGGGCGTTGGGCACTCAGCCTGTGGCAGTGGACGGGTCTCTGTCCTTGTGAGTCAGCAGGGGAGCTGGTGGTGGTGACGGTTGGGGACCTCCTCCTGCCCTTCCCCCCAGGGGACGCCCACCGGACACCTGCAGAGTGGGTAGCTGTGAAGGGGTTCACGTGCCAGCTGCCTGACCAAGTGTTTCTCTCTCAAAAATAACAAGTGTATGCTGTGATCTAGACTTTGGTCTGAGTCATTGAGTCTTTGTTTTTTTGGGTACTGAGCTAACCTGCCACTCACACAGAAAAGAGTCTGCTTTTCAGAATGACCTAGGCACAAATGAGGAGTCAAGTCCCTGGCTCTCTATGGGTTCTGGTTCTCTTTTTTTTGCGATACTGGGGGTTGAACCCAGGGCCTCGTGCTTGCATGCTCTGCACGTGCTGGACCACTGAACTTCACTCTCAGCCCATTTTTTACTTTTTTGAGACAGAGTCTCGCTAAGTTACGCAGACTGCCTCTGGTCTCGAACTTGCCATCCTCCTGCCTCCACCTCCCCAGCCACTGGGATTACAGGCGTGTGCCACTGCGCCCGGCTTGGGTTCTGGTTCTTTGAAGGGTGGCCTCTCAGAGGCCCCACCTGCTCAGGCTCCCGTGGGCAGGATGGCAAACAGTGATCTCATAGCCAGATTTTCCCTGAATAATGAATGAGCCAGCATTGAGCAAGTCAGGAATAGAAATCAATAAAGCTAAATTACACCAAGAAGAGGCACTCTTGCAGCAGACTGATACAGAACGGTGGGCCAGCGGCTGGCAAACATAATAATACATAGCCTTAAAACTCTCAGTTATTAGAAAACGCACCTAGGCAAACCTGTGGCTTGGGGAGGGTCGTGCGGGATCAGCTGGCGGCTACTTCACTAGATCCAAATGGGGAAGAGGACTGAGCAGTGAGACATCCTGCTTCTTAGAGGCCGGTTCAGCAGTAGCTGGATGCACACATCTCCCAGGAGCTGGGCTCCAAACATCTTCATAAATCATATGTTTGCAGCTGTGTGACCAAAATAGATCTATACACAGCCTGTTTATCCTGGCCTTGCGGGTAGCAACAAGACCGTGAGGTCCTTGAAGGCATCTGTGATTTCTGCCCTGGCTTCCCTTGGTGCTGGGCTGCCTGTCATTCCATGCTTTGCTCAGGTCCAACTCTCCCCTTTGATCACCAGGTGACACAGCCTTACTGATTGATTGATTGATTTTCATTTGTGGGAAATTGAAGCATATTGTGTGAGAGCCCTTTTTATGATAATGGTTCCATGGAAGACTACTCACTTTCCTCTTTGCAGACGACATGGGCATCCTTACAAAAGGCAGGGCTAAGCTGGGTGCGGTGGTGCACGCCTGTAATCCCAGCAGCTGGGGAGGCGGAGGCAGGAGGATAGCAAGTTTGAGACCAGAGGTAGTCTGCATAACTTAGCAAGACCCTGTCTCAAAAAAGTGAAAAAACAGGCTGGGCGTGCAGCTCAGTGGTCCTGTACTTGCAAAGCATGCAGGCGGGAGGCCCTGGGTTCAACCCCCAGTACCACACACACACACACACACACACACACACACACACACACACACACACACACACACAAAGGCAGGGCTGTGGCCAGGGGAGGCAGAGAGGGCAGGCTGTGTCCTGTGCACTGGTTCTACCTAGCTAACGGGCAGGCCTCTATAATGAGTGCATTTATTGGGGGTTACCAGATATGCTTCTACATGAGTGGTCAGACCCATCCCACCCCCACCCTGCCCTCCACACTCACTGTGAACATGTGGGACTCATGGGGACAAGAGGATCTGTCTTATACCTTTGGTACCTTGGGATTTTTTGTTTTTTGTTTTTTTAAAGGACATAAGATCTGGGTGTGGTGGTACACACCTGTAATCCCTGCACTCAGTAGGCAGACGTAGGAGAATCATGAGTATGAGGCCAGCCTGGGCTATATAGCAATACCCTGTTGCCCGCCCCCTCCCCCCCCAAAAAATTAAAACTGTTCTAGAAGGGTGGTGGGAGGGCTTGTTCTGCAGAGTGGTACGCCTGCCTGTGATCTCCGAAAGACCTTTTTCTTGAGGACAATAGTGAATGAGGTACCTCCTTTGAAGGTCACAGGTTGCTGACTTCTGAGCCCGTGCACAGGCCAGGCTTTGTTAACAGTTTACCTAGAATCCTATTTAGAGTCTAATTCAGGGGGCTTTGAGAAGAGCACTGGACCAGGAGCAAGGACTTCAGGTTTGGTCTGTGCACCACTGTTTAATAGCCAAATAGCAGTGTACGGTTTGTGGCCAACTCTCTGGGTCTCACTGGAGAGACTGTAGGATATGATCCTTTCTAAAACCCCAAGGGGTCCCTGTGTTTGAGGGAGTAGAGTTTTGTCATTGGATTTTTCATACTTAATTATTTTCCTCAATCGCCAGAATCTAGGATTCTGTTGATGTAGAGTGAACTGAGGCCCCTTGAGTGAGTGAGTGAGCGAATGAATGAATGCAGACCAACAGTAGTTCATCTTCATAGGCAGTTTCCGTATGGAAACATGGGGCAGCTGATTTCCTCGTGTTTGACTTAAGTCTGCACAGTTGTCCATTTGGGCCCCTGTAGAAATGCTGCATTTGTGGAAACAGAAGAAGAAAGTGGCATCAGGGGCTCATGGCTAGCGATGGAAGAAGTGTTCATGTGCGAATTTCTTTGGAGCGACGTTAACCATGCACTGTCTCCTTAGCTCTCTGTGCCTGGCGGAAGGGGGCTCTGCTGCCGAGCTGCACGCTGCCTGTGTGCCAGGGAGAGCTTCGCAGAGCAGCCCCTGGCCTCTGGGAACTTAGCCTCTAAGAATCTGCCCTGCCGGACATGAGCCCGTGCGTGATATACAAGCAAGGGAATAAAAAAGCCTCTGAATCGATAGCCAAGTGTCATTAAAGCACTTAGCTATCCCACAGCCCCTGCTAAGTGCCTCTAAGTGCATCGGCAGTCTAGGAATGGGTCCGTGGAGGGCTGTGCTTGGTCTGCAGCAGCCAGGGTGTGGTCAGCAAAGGTGAGGGGGACAAGGAGCCCCTCTCAAGCCACCTACTAGGAGGAGCTGTGTGTTCAGAAATAGAATTTGTAAGTGATCCCACGCACTAGGCAGAGAGCACAGGCTCATGGCCCCGGGGGTGGGGGAGGTGGGCAGATCCCGCACAGTGGCACAGATGGGTGTTGTTGCTTGGACAGAGTGATTTTGGAAATT
The DNA here is from genome assembly GCA_007922755.1 of Pedetes capensis. Taxonomy (NCBI): domain Eukaryota; kingdom Metazoa; phylum Chordata; class Mammalia; order Rodentia; family Pedetidae; genus Pedetes; species Pedetes capensis. Next base: position 2,908 of record VMDO01002671.1, on the reverse strand, counting down.
TGAATTCATTACCAGTGCTTAAAAATCCCGACATCTCAAGTAAATACCTGGGTTTCTGGCTGCTTTTGACAGCCGCAAAGCACAGCAGCATGGTCCTGCCTTGTCTTGGGGCAGCAGCTGCGTGGCCACTCCAGGGTGCCCAGTGCCTAGCTCTTTCCAGCTGTCTGTGTCCCTGCACCCTCACTTCACTGAGGTGTCTGAGTGTAAGTCCCTGTTTGGGGAGCCAGCCCGCCAAATTCTATTGGAAAAATGATGACAGGTTGGCGATTCAGGCTTCACTGCAGAGAGTGAGACAGGTTGACCGGGAATCCGAGACAAGGCTCACGATGCAGGCCGGGTCCTAAGCGCACTGCCTGCGTGAACTCCTTCGTCCAAGGTGTCCTAGGAGAAAGGTGCGCTTGTGACCTTCTTTGACAGATGGGTAACCTGGAGGCCAGCATTTGTAAGAGCAAGGAATCTGCCCCTGTCAAGTGGTTAGTATATGACCTAGCTGAAGTTTCCACCCAAGCAACCGGCTTCAGAGCCTGTGCTCTTTCTTGACCAGTGATTAAAAAAAAAAAAGTAGCAGTTGCAGGGCACTGAGCCAGCGACGTTGCTGAGTGTTTCGTGGGAGCCACGGCCTTAGGACCTTGAAGCTGCCGTCGGTTGAGATGCCACATACAGATGAGGAAACAAGGGCCGACAGGATGAGCATTTGCTCAGGGACACATGTGGAGCCCAAATGAGGTATCATCCTGTGGGATTTTGAGAAACAAGTTAGGGGCTCCACTCCTCGATGCTGGCTAGAGAGAGGGGACAGAGACTGGAGAAGGGGAGAGGAGGCGGCAGAGGATTTATTGGAAGGCTTGAGGCAGACATGTCTGCGCATTCCTTTTTTTTTCCCCCCTGAATATAGTTGAATTTTGCTTCTCTTCTTTCAGTTGGCAAATTCCTTGGTGCTGCTGCCCGAAGGCTTTCACTCCCTTGAATCAGACTTCTAAGAAACGACCCTGAGAATACAATAAGATCTGACTTTTTTTTTTCCCTCCTGTGCTTGAAACTGAGGTTTCTTCACCCAAGTCTATTTCTTGGGTGAGATTCCTTTGATCTCTCCTGTCTGGTCGTCAACATCCCGAAAACAAGAGGGCCCAAGCCAATCAAGTGATGACAACTGGAACCAAATCTCTACCTGGAACAGGGCGGCAATGCGTTGATCCTCCTTGGAAGGCTCCTGGGATTTGCTTTTCTCATATTTTCACGTCCTACAGCAGATGCTAGACCCCTGCCAGGGGCCCTTTGCCACAGTGCCGTGGACCCTCCCTGTGTGCACACTCCTTCCCTCCCTGTTTTGATTCCCCCAGGCCCAGGCCATCTCACATTATGCCCTTGATGAACACTGACAACATGGGGCAGGCGGGGAGCCATTTATAGCTAAACTGGTGGCTGCAGGCAGACCAACGCAAGCGGCGGGCTCTCCTCCCTTGCCGCCCTGGTGCAGTCCACCCAGATCAGCACAGAGACAGAGCTGCGGACACTCAGTACCCTTGACAAGCCCTTCCAAGCTGCCTGTCTGCCTCCTGTAGCCCTTTGTACAGTGACCACTCTCCTTGGCTAAATCTCCTGGTTCTACAGTCCTAACTCTGCCCATTGTTTGGGACTGTTCTTGTTGTTGTTGTTGTTGTTGTTGTTGTTGTTGTTGTTAGGTGCCGTCGAGTCCGTATCCGACTCATAGAGGGACTGTTCTTGTATAGTTGTATTTTCCTACCCTCAATTAAAACCTGGTACAAAGCCGGGCGCTGTGGCGCAAGCCTGTAATCCCAGCGGCTCGGGAGGTGGAGGCTGGAGGATCGCAAGTTCGAGACCAGAGGCAGTCTGTGTAATTTAGTGAGACCCTTTCTCAAAAAAAGTGAAGAAATGGGCTGGGGGCGCAGCTCAGTGGTCCAGCAGTTGCAAAGCATGCAGGTGCCAGGCCCTGGGTTCAATCCCCAGTACTAAAAAAACAAAACAAAAACAAAAACAAAAAACCTGGTACAAACGTCATGTCCCATTTCATACTGTATTGGGGTTTCTTTTAATATAACAATATTTTTGCTTATATCTAACTCTTTATCCTCAAATTTTTATATAAATTTGAGGCTTAGGGTTCACAAGTATTGTGGGAAAGGACGTCCAGCAAGGATCTAGCATCTGTAGGATGTGAAGGTTTGGCTTCCCAGATATCTTCACACCTCAGGGGTACCATATGGCCCATTTTGAGAAGCTAGAATAATCCTAGGCTCTGTGGTCTGGGTTTGGCTTCTAGTTTACAAAGTTATGTGTGGAATGACTTTTGTCTGTTTCTTCATCTGTTAGACATAAGAATCACTTTTTTGTAGGGTTGTTGTGAAGGTTGAAGATGATCATTTAAATGGCTAAGTATGTAAATTTCACATAATAGTTGATAAATGGGTTGTTATTCAAGACACAATTCTTCCAAAGAGCATTTACCATTTCAGCCACATTTTGTAGTTTGAAATGTTAGCTTTTTTTAAAACTTTGGATTTGTTATATAACTTCTCAGTTTTCATGGTGTGGGACAAATGCATTGTTTATAAATGCTTTGAGGTCATTTACCTCGTGTAAAGACTACTTGGATTTTCCTCACAGCACATTATTGATAGCCTGTGTGTTAAGTTACTGGACATAGAAATGATTTTATGGTTCCTAAGCAGCATGTTACATTATAGTATTGTTGTTGTTGTTGTTAGGTGCTGTCGAGTTGGTATCCAACTCATAGCGACCCTCTGTACTACACGGGAAACACTATTGTCAGTGCTTCTCTGCTGTTCATAGGGTTTTCAATGGCAGATTGATTTTTGGGAGGGGGTTGCCAGGTCCTTCTCCCAAGCCTACAGCTTCTGGTGTTCCCAGGCGGTCTCCCATCCAGGTA
>VMDO01002670.1:86017-162161 GCA_007922755.1 Pedetes capensis | reverse complement strand
TAGGCACAAATATGGATCTCTTCCAGTCAGTTGGCCAAGTAGCAGTTTTCCAAATCTGTTGGCATAAACATGTTAACACCTCCAGTGCTGCATCTGTTTGTTGAAACATCTCTATTGGTATCCCATCAATTCCTGGAGCTTTGTGTTTCGCCAGTTCTTTCAAGGCAGCTTCCACTTCGTCCTTCAACACCATTGGTTCTTCTTCATATGCAACCTCTTGGAATGGTTGGTCATCTACCAATTCTTTCTTGTATAATGACTCTGTGTATTCTTCCCATCTTCTTTTGATGTTTCCTGCATCATTTAATATTTTCCCTGTAGAATCTTTCATTACTGCCACTCGAGGCATGGATTTTTTCTTTACTTCCTTAAGCTTGAGAAACAGAGAGCGTGTTCTTCCCTTTTGGTTTTCTGCCTCCAGCTCCTAGCACATGTCATCATAATATTTGTTTTTGTCTTCTCAAGCTGCCTTCTGAAATCTTCTGTTTAGTTCCTTAACTTCATCATGTCTTCCTTTTGCTTTAGCTGCTTGAAGTTCGAGGGCAAGGTCCAGTGTCTCTTTTGACATGTAATTTGGTCTTTTCTTTTTTTCTTGTCTTTTTAAGAACTTTTTGCTTCCTTCTTGAATGATATCTTTTATGTCATGACACAACTCTCCTGGTCTCCTATCATTTGTGTCTAATCCACTAAACCTATTTTTGAGGTGGTCTCTGAACTCAGGTGGGATATACTCAAGGTCATACCATGGCTCTCGTATACTTATTCTAGTTTTCTTCAGCTTCAGTTTGAACTTGCATATGAGAAGTTGATGGTCTGATCTACAGTCAGCACCTGGTCTTGTTTTGACATTTTGTATAGAGCTTTTCCATCGTCTCTTTCCACATAGGTAGTCAATTTGATTCCTGTATGTTCCATCTGGTGAAGTCCATGTGTATAGTCTCCGTTTATGATGTTGAAAAAATGTAATGAAAAGGTCATTGGTCTGACAAAATTCTATCATGCATTTCTGTCACCACAGCTTCGTTTCTGTCACCAAGACCATATTTTCCAACTACCAAGCCTTCTTCTTTGTTTCTAACCTTTGCATTCCAGTCACCAGTGATTATCAGTATGTCTTGATTGCATGTTTGATCTATTTCAGATTGCAGAAGGTGATAGAAGTCTTCCCTTTCTTCATTTGTGGCCTTAGTGGTGGGTGCATAAATTTGAATAACAGTCATATTAACTGGCCTTCCTTGTAGGCGTATGGATATTATTCTATCACTGACAACATTGTATTTCATGACAGATCTTAAAGTATCTTTTTTGATGATGAATGCAACCCCATTTCTCTTTAGTTTATCATTCCCAGCATAGTAGACCATATGATTATCTGACTCAAAATGGCCTGTGCCGGTCCATTTTAGTTCACTGATGCCTAGAATGTCAATGTTTATGCGCTCCATTTCTCTTTTTAACAATTTCTAATTTGCCTACATTCATACTACGTACATTCCATCTTCCAATTATTAATGGATGTTTACAGTTGTTTCTCCTCATTTTGAGTTGTGCCACATCAGCAAGTTAAGCACCCTGGGGCTTCACTCCATTTCCGTCATCACTGTAGACTCTACTTTGAGGAGGCAACTCTTCCCCAGTAGTCTTTTGAGTGCCTTCCAACCTGAGGGGCTCATTTTCCGGCACTATATCTGACAGTGTTTCTTTGCTATTCATAGGGTTTTCAATGACTGGTTGTTTCAGGAGTGGTTCGCCAGGTCCTACTTCCTCTTATAAGAAATAGGAAGATAAAAAAGAATCATCTGGGATGAAATAAGAATAAGTTCTTTTAAGAAGTAGAGATTTTGTTGTGTTATGGGATAGTCAAATAAAGTTATCCAGTAGAAAGTTGGAAATGGCAGTATGGTCATTGCTAGCAATGGAGATCTTTGGCTTATCTGTATGGCAGTGGTAGCTCAATCCACCTTTGGAAGGAATCAGTTAGGAGGGAACTGATCTGGTGAAAGAGAGAAAGAAAAACTGATAAAGAAGCAGTTAAATATAGTAGAAAAACTGAAGTGGTCAGTGCTCTAGATTCATAGAACAGCTCCAAGAACCTGGGTTCAGTCAGGAAAGTCCAGTGCTGAGGGGAGTTTAAACAATCAGGGCACAGGAAGATTTCATGTGACAAGTAGGAAAGCATTGGAGACATTAGAAAGAGAGTATAGGTGGTACGAGAAACTAGGTCCCAAAAGTTCGAGGAGTGCGTTGATTGGTGAGTCAAGAGTGCTTTTAAAAAAATAGGTCAGTAAAGCAGATGAAGAAGAGAGAAAGTTGGGGAGCTTTAGTGGGCCCAGGTATAGTTGCTTTGCTTTGGTTTGTTGGAATTAATACAGGAGATCTGAATATACGTACTGGACATGAAGTCATTGGAAAGGAAAAGACAGAAGTGCACAAAGGAAGATCTACAAAGGAACTGGACTGAAAGACTATTGTGGGTGGAGAAGTTAGGAAGGGAGAAGCCATTCTGCCCTGAGAGGGAGGGTTATTATAATAGGATCTAAATGTCCCTCAAAGGTCTTATGTTTGAATGTTTGGTCCCCAGCTGGTGTGACTATCCTGGGAGGTTATAGAACTCTGGGAGGAAAGATCTAGCTTGGAGGAAGTGAGTTACTGTGGAGGGCCTTTGGAGGTTTTTACCATGGACCCCTTGACTTAACCTCTCTCTGCTTCCTGATCACAGAGATGTAAGGTCATCTGCCATGGGCCCCGCAGCATGCTGCTACATGCCTGCTCCACCACCATTATGGACTGATCCTTTAACCATAAATCCCAATAAATATTTCCTTCCCTAAGTTTGCTTCAGTCAGTTTCTCTGCCATGGCAGCAACGAGCTAATATAATACATTAGTCCTGTAGAGTGGAGTCATTGCTGTGCAGAAGCCTGATCAAGTGGTTCTTAGGCCACTGGAACTTATTTGAGGAAGGAATTTGGAAGAGTTTGGAGGGGCAGGCCAGGAAAACCCTGGAATGCTGCTGTTGTTGTTGTTAGGTGCCGTCGAGTCGGTATCCGACTCATAGTGACCCTTATAGGGTTTTCAATGGCTGACTGTTTCAGGATTGCCTTGGGAGTGGAGTGCCAGGCCCTTCTCCCATTTTTGCAGTGCTGGGAATTGAACTCAGGACCTCAGAGACTGCAGCTCAGCGCTCTACCAACTGAGCTAAATTCCAGCCCCGGAATGCTGTTAGCAGAACTTAAGTGGTGGTTCCAGTGAGCATTTGGAAGACCAGAATGCCATCTCCACTAGAAATGCAGAAGAGGTCCACAGAGTTTCAGAGGAAAATGAGGACTCGGTTGGGTAGTGGACTAGCGGTGATTCATGTTACTGTGTATTCTTGATTCCAATCCTCACCCTTTCAAGCATGTTAGAGGGCTACAAAATTAAAAGTGGATTACAATCATGTGCAGGTTGGTGATCCACATGTGACTCTAATCCACATCTAGCAAAGAGTTTGTCTGCATTCTCCCTATGTCCTAAAGATTTGAGTGAAGCTGAATTCAAAGTAATGGACTAATTAACTTGACAGAGGAATTATCATGAGGATGAGAAGATATAGACAGTGAAGCGTGGTTGTTGCTTAGCTATATTTATGAGTTAAAAATAGAGTAAAAGGCACATCAGAAAGATGTGAAAAATGCGCAGTTTAAAGAAGGAAAAAGCAGCAGCTTGACTAAGGTTACTACAAACAGGGCCCTTTCAGGCAAGGAGGCCATGGTTGTTAAAGAGATAAGCTCCATTAAAAAGACGATAGAAGTGATACCTTTAAGGTGCAGAAGAAATCAGCGAGGTGTCTCCCATCTAAGGTTTCTATGTGTAAATTGGCAAATCCATTTAAAAAGACAATGACTGGCAAGCACATGCCTCCTGAGCAGCCTGCTACAGGGGACAGCTCAAGGAAATGGTTTCTCAGCCTGGGCATACAGAAGCCACCCCTACAGCTGTGGTTCAAAGAGGTGAAGCTGCCTCTCAAGCTAGCAGCAACCTTTGGCAACATCTACATGGTACTGGTTTTGCAGGCATGAAGAATGCAAGAGTACCCAGGCGTGGTGGCACACACCTGTAATCCCAGTGGCTCAGGAGGTGGAGGCAGGAGGATTGCAAGTTCAAGACCAGAGGCAGTCTGTGTAATTTAGCAAGACCCTGTCTCACAAAAGTAAAAATATGGGGGGGTGCAGCTCAGTGGTCAGCACTTGCAAAGCATGCAAGCGCGAGGCCCTGGGTTCAACCCCCAGTACCGAAAAAAAAAAGAATGCAAGAGTTAAGGGGTATGGAGGATACCACCAAGGTTCCTGTGAGGCCAGGCAGTGTATACCAGGTTGGATGCCCTTCAGAGAGCCCCTGAAAGGATGATGTGTGAAGCTGTGAGGGTGTAGCCTAAGTAGCAGTGGAGACCCCAGGATGTTGGCAATGCCAGCACCATCAAACATCTGCTGAAGGAAGTTGCTGATAAGAAGTGGAGTCAGCCTGTGAGGGCTGTGTGTGCCACAAATGGCCGGGCAGTGGAGGTAGAGCCACACGTGCCTGTTGCAGCCCAGCTGCTGCCAGATGCCAGACATGGTGCCACAGGATTTGCTTGTCCAGCGGGATATTCATGTGCTGTAGACAGTCTTTCCTTGCTGTGCCCCCATTCCTCCATTTTGGAATGGGAGTGCTTACTCTTTGCCACTGTATGTTGAAAGTATGTCACTTGTTTTTATGTCTTGAGGGGGCCCACAGCTAAATTCGCTAAGTTTGGAACTTACAGGTGGGACCCACCTTTGCAGAAGCAGCTCCATGGGAGTGGGCTTTTGGAGGATTTTACCCAGAGTCCCAGGTCCAGTCACACTTTGCTCTCTACCTCTTGGTCCACCAAGATGTGACATGAGGTCGTCTGTTCTCTGCCCCCCAGCCTGCCATGCCTGCCTTGCTGCCACACCATCTGCCCGCCTTGTCCAAGTGTAAGCTCCCAATAAATCTTTTCCCCTGAGTTTGTCTTAGATGTTTTGCCACAGCGACTACCAGCTGACTAATGCAGTGAATTTACATTGTATTTCCTTCATTGCTGCTTCAAACTTCTGTTGAAATAAAACAGACAAAAAGCTGTGCAGTCTCTTTACATCTTCTCTTTCTACCTTTGAATTAGTCAGTTTGTCACTGCTATGGCAGAGAAACTGACTGAAGCAAACTTACAGAAGGAAATACTTGTTGGGGGCACATGGTTAGAGGATCAGTCCAAAAAGACAGCGCTATTATGGACGTCTCAGTGTCCTGAATTGATTAAAAATGTTTACCTTTCATGGTCATTTTGACTTTGGGAAGAGCGAGAAGTTTCATGGCATCAAATCTGGTAAATAAGATGGATTAGGGCACAATGTAATGTTTATTTAACAGATATTGCTGTGCCAGAAGTGTTGGGATGCATGATTTAAGGCCATTTAAAAACACACCTTCTCTCAACAATAGCTCACACCCACTGCACCATACTAGTTGAAACTTATCACACGTTGTTACTAAGAGGTGTCTTTGTCACACCCCCTGCCACTTCCCACATCAAATATCCCTACCTTTCTATTGGGTGGTACTTGGCAGCAGCAGTCACTGTATTTTTTAATCATACCTAGTGGATGTGCTATAATTTATTAACCAAACCCCATCAGTGAATATTTAGGTTTTCTAATATTTTACCATCTAATATTTTGCTTTCACAAACAGTGATGTAGGGAATTACTTTGTACATGGGTCATCCTGCTGAAGTACAGGATAGATTTCCAGAAGCAGGAATGGCTGGGCCAGAAAGCCTCTCAAGATTTTAATCCAGCTGTGTAGAGTTCCTGGTGTGTAGAAAGCCTGCAATGAATAGTAACTATTAAGATAAGTATGTTATTGCGAGGAGCACCAAACACAACCTGAGACCGAGGGAATATCAAGGCTTCTTGGAGGTAATGGTTGAGCTGAGCCTGGAAGGAGGAGTGGTCAGGTAAAGTGGAGGGTGTTCAAAGCAGAGAGGGCAGTGGGAGCCAAGGCACAGGACTTGAAAAGAGCATGTTGTCCACGTGGACCTTCTAGGAGTTTGGTATCCCATTCATTCATCAGTCAATGCTTGCCATATGTCAGGCACTGGGCCAGGTACTGGATATAGGGCAGGTAGACATGTACACAAAATGATAATATCTTATGAAACAGGAAACAGTAGGAGCATGTCAGTGATTAATTCTGTCAGGTGAAGGCAGTAGGAGAACATGGAAGTTGGAAGGGGAGTTTGTTAAGGGATATCACATCTGAACTAGAATGTGCAAGAATGGTCAAAGGGGCATTCAGGCCAGTGGTTCTCATTTGGACCGGTGTTCCTGGACCAGCAGCACCAGCCTTACCTGGGAACTTGTAAGAAAGGCAAATGAAGCTGGGCTTGGTGATGCACACTTATAATCTCAGTGATTTGGGAGACAGAGGCAGGAGGATCACAGGTTCGAGGCCCGAGGCAAGCTTGTGCAAATTAGTGAGACTCTGCCCCAAAATAACAAATAAAAAGGGGGCTGGGGAAGCAGCTCAGTGGTAGAGCGCTTTCAAAGTGTGTGCAAGGCCCTGGGTTCAACCCAACCAGTACTACACACACACAAAATAAAGGCATCTGGTGATTCTGATACACTGCAGTTTGAGATCTACTGACCAAGATATCCATAAAGAGAGAGGGAACAATGTTGTAAATGTAGGGAGCCATAAAACTTCATGATATTGCTGAAATACAGCTTGTAATTTTCAAAAAGTAGTCATTTTATATACTTATACAAGGAAATGTCTACAGCCATATCATCCTGGCATCCGATCACATCTGATCTTGGAAGCTGAATGGGGTCAGCCCTGGTTAGTACTTGGATGGAGAGTACCTGGGAATACTGGGTGCCGTAGGCCTAGGGAAAGGACCAGGCAGACCACTCCCAAAACAATCAGCCATCAAAAACCCTATGAATAGCAGAGAAGCACTGACATAGTACTGGGCATGGCACAGTGTTGAGGAGTGTTTCAGGCTGTTGTACATAGGGCTGCTGTGAGTTGGACCTGACCCAATGGCACCTAACAACATACAAGGAAAATGAGATAAGCCAGTGGAACTTTTGCAATAATTAGCTGAGATCACTGGGGATTTCAGTTATATGGGCTCAGGCTGTACCTATGTCCTCCATTATAAGAGAATTCCAACAGCCTCCCCAAGGTTTTTCTCAAATTTGGACATATTTAATCCTTATAACAACACCATAAAGTAAGAATTGTAATCCCCACTTTCAGACCTTTTATCTAATTTTCCCTCAATCCTTATAAACTCTTATAAGCAGAGCACACTTTCCTGAGGATCCTGGCTGATAAAGGGGTTTTACCATACCACAACACAAACTGGGTTTCAGATTGTCCTTTTCTTAAGGGCACTCCTGTCGCCTCTCCCAACCCCCAGCACACAGAGTGGGTATGTCTCATAGGTCACCTTGCTTAGCATTTGGATTTCTCTCTCTCTCCCTCTGTAGTCGGGGCCACCTCTGTTTTCTGTTCTATCTCCAAATTTATATTAATTTCTTTTGTTAGACCGTTTAGCTTTCTTCTGATCTGTGCCTTCAGAGTTTACTTTCCACCTTCAAGGAGCTCATCAAGCTATTTTCCCAAAGACAGTTCCCTCTCTGGTGAAGCATTATAGATCCAGCAATTAATAATTAACGAGGTGTGGCAGGGAATGCCTTTAATCCCAGCTTTCAGGAGGCTGAGGCAGGAGAATCATGAGTTTGAGGCCAGCCTGAGCTACATAACGAGACTCCATCTTAAAAAAAAAAAAAAAAGGCAACTTTTTGATTTTGCTGTAGTTATAAAGTTTTGAGTTCACTTTAAGGGTCATGAGGTCACTTAACTTTGCTTCAGGTGGCAGCATGTTAAATGCTAATACCAATAATTTATTAACCTGATCTCATATTTGGATAGTGCTTTCTGTTTACAAAACTGACACTATAAAATAGAAAAAGGAGATTTTTAATCCAGAGTCTCTTCCAAATAAGACAGACATGTTAATTTCATTTTTAAAATCCTCAGAGAAAGAGCTCATCACAGCATGTTTTTTGTTGCAAAAATTGCTGTTGGGTACTTGCACATCTATCAATAGGTAAAGAGATTGGTAAATTATTGAACATATAAAGACTGCATAGCTACCAGGAGAAAACACTAATAATTTAATGTTTAGTAAAGAAATTTTTTTTTCCTGGTAGTGAGGGTTGAACCCAGGCCCTCGAGCTTACATGCTTTGCAAGTGTTATACCACTCTGAGCTGCACGCTCAGCCCATTTTCTTACCTTTTTTTTTGAGACAGGGTCTCGCTAAATTACACAGACTGCTTCTGGTCTCGAACTTGGGATCCTCTTGCCTCTGCCTCCCGAGTTGCAAAATTTTAAATTTTATAACTATGTATTTAAGTAGGAAAAAAGAACATATGAGAGAGACATACAGCTCAGGGGTAGAGCTCGCACTTGGCATGTGTAAGGCTCTAGGTTATGTCCCCAGCAAATTCCTGCCTCCAGAAGTAGACAGTGGGGAGGAAGAAGAATGTGATTTGCCAAGGAGACCAGAATTTTAATTTTTGTTTCTATTAATGTTGTGTTAGTGTACTATTATAAAACTCAGAGGAGAGTCCAGAACTTCCTTTCTCATGATAAAACCAGTGATTGTTTATAATCCAGGGATTTGATTTTGTTCCTTTCCTTTGCCTTCCTTTGCCTTCCTTTGCCTTGCTTTGCTTTGCTTTGTTTCCCTTCCCTTTCCCTTCCCTTCCCTTCCCTTCCCTTCCCTTCCCTTCCCTTCCGTTCCTTCCTTCGCCCCACTCCCCTTCTTCCTTGTCTTTTGCTTTTTGTAATTTATTTGTGTGTGACTGGATTTAAACTTTCAATCCCCCTACTTCTGCCTCCCAAGTGCTGGGAATACAGGTGTGTGCCACCATGTCTGGCCAGATATTTCTTTGTTCTATAGCTTAAATTTATCCTGCTACAACTTAAATTTATCATTTGTGTTGCGTCTTACTGTGTTCCCAGTGGAAAAGATGGTCCTGTGGGGATTTGTGCAGAACTCCAGAGGCATGGAGGCATTCTATTATAAAAGTAGACTTGGAAATAGCATATTTTTCCCCATGGAGCCTATTTTGCAAATTGCTGTAATTTTCTGATCTCCTTGTTGGTAAGCACTTCTTTTGTTTTGTTTTGTTTTTTTGAGACAGAGTCTCGCTCTGTAGCCCAGGTTGTCCTGGAACTCACATCAGTCCTCCTGCCTCAGCATCCCAAGTACTGGGATTACAGGCATGGGCCACCACATTCAGATCTTTTCCTTTAAGCTGCTTTTAGTGCCTTTTGCTTTTAAAAAAGTATTACACTTCAACATATTAGGAAGCAACTGCAACCCCATATGAAGCAGACATCCGGAGGTTATGTTCAACCTTTAAAGCATAGAAACTGAGTCTTATAAACTCTAGTTTCAAGGTGTTGCCCGTTTTTTAATTTTTTTTTTTTTTCCTTCAGTGATTACTCAGAGTATTGGTGGGGGAGGGACTTGTTACAACAACTTGAAAAATGACAGGCTTTACCTTTTAGCAGTTTAGGAAGTTTGTGACTTCTCAGTTTGCTAAGATGTCAAATTCATGCTGCGCTGTTAGTAAAGTGTTAGTTAGAAATGAGAGAGAAAATGATCCTTTTCACAGTTATGGATGAGCCATTTGCACTTCCTTTTTTTCCATTTTTGCTTTCCTTGGCTCTGTATAAACATTAAATCCCTATAGAGAGAGATGTGAGGTGGTCAGTTGTCACTCTGTCCCAGAGGAAGAGGCAACCTCCAGAGAAGCTGTTCTGCTGCCGTCATCCTTGGGCTTCATGTGTGGACCTCAATAAAAACTCGAGGAGGATGGGCTCTTGTTCTATTTTAAAGTGTACAATTCAGGGTTCTCTTCTCTTCTCTCCTCCTCTCCTCCTCTCCTCCCCTCTGCACCTCTCTTCTCCTCTCCTTTCCTTTCTTCTCTTTTCTTTTCTGCTGTCCTAGGGATCTAACCTAGGACCTCACAGATGTTAGGCCAGTGCTCTACCACTGAGCTATACCCCTAGCCCTCTGCAGTTAGTATATCACTATGTTGCACAACCATCTCCACTATCAAATTCCAGAGTGAGTACCTCAGCCCAAGAGAAACCTTGTTACCCATTAGCACTCATTCCCTATTTCCTGCTCCCTCCAGCGCTTAGGAACCATTAATCTATTTCCTATCTTTAAGGATTTGTCTATTTGGAACATTTCATGTAAATATAATCATAACATTTTGTGACTGGCTTTTACCTAGCATAATGTTTTCAAGATGCATCTATGTTGTAGCAAGTATAAAGATTTTTATTCCTTTTTATGGCTGAATACTATTCCATGGTAAGCATATGCTACTTTTAAAATTTATTCTTCAGTTGATGGACATTGTGCTGTTTCCACCTTTTGACTATTACAAATATTGCTGCTGTGAACATTTGTGTACAAGTTTGGTTGAACAGCCCTAATCCGAAGTCCAAAATGCTCTGGAATCCAAGACTTTTTGAGTATCCATCATGCTCAAGAAGTTCCAGAATTTATAGCATTTCAGGTTTTCAGATTGAGGTGCTCACCCAGTAAAGTTTATGTAAATATTCCAAAATCTGAAAAACTCTAAAATTGGAAACACTTCTGGTCCCAAGTACTTAAAAAGACAAAAAAACAAATCAGGACTGGGGATATAGCTCCGTGGTAGAGCACCTGCCTTGCATGCACAAGGCCCTGGGTTTGATCCCCATCACTGCAAAAACCACCACCACCAGCAACAACAAGAAAAGTTTGAAAAATCAAGATCAAGCTGTGCGTGGTGGTGCACAGCTATAGTCCCAGCACTTCAGAGACTGAGGTGGAAGGATCACTTCACCCCAGGAGCTCAAAACCAGCCTGAGCAACATAGTGAGACCACATCTCAAGATAAAACAACGTAAAATTGAATTCCACATGTATCAAAAGCATAATGTGTCACCACATCAAATGGGGAAACCTTCAGGTATTTTTCCTCCTGTTCCTTTCAGGAGCTGTTTATCCCCACTTTGGATTGTTTGTGCACAGGCACGTGCTGATCAGTGTTCAGATGAAGGTGCCAGGGTCCTCTGTGCAGGTCCTGGGGCAGGGCTCTCCCCTCCGGCATGCACATTCCAGCGCCTAGAACTCCTCACACTCTCAACTCCTTTTCCTCAGCTGGCACTGCAGCCTGGTGGGCACTCACAGCCCCTCTTGCCCTCTGCCCTCTCTCAGGGTTCACTGTCCTTTGCTCCCTGTTGTTCAGTGTCTGAAAACCACTATTTTCCTGTTTTTCCAGTTTTCAGTTAAGTTGGAAAAGTGAGCCCAGTCCTTGTAACTCTTTTCATCAGACTCGGAAGCCCATGGCTGGAATATCAAGTGACGGAATCAGGTCTTATCATCGATGTACCAAAACTCGATTAGCTCCCCTAATTTAAATTGGTTTCTTAGCTTTGTCATATAGATAATGCTGAAGTAAACGTTCTCACACATGTACTTTCTTGTTTACACTGAATTTTTTCTCTAACAGGTTTTCTGGAGAACAGTTACTGAGTCAAATGGTATGAAAATATTTACAGCTATTCCCTCCCCAAGGGGATGTACTAATTTATAGCAATCCATGATGAACTAGTTTTTTACCACAAAAAATTGTTTTTTTTTCTATCATCAAGTATTTTATTTAAAAAGTATATAGGTACATACAAACGTAATTATGCCAACATACATACATTCCTATGTCTACATGCGTGCTCTGTCACAAGTTAACTGCCTTGGCTCTTTGGGTCTCAAATCAAAACCTCCGCAGAGGGATTTACTAGGCTATGTGGGTCCAGTGCTCGCTGTGGGTTTACTCCTGTGTGCCACTGGCTGGCGAGTGTTATGACTGAGCACAAGGCTCAGTCTTGTGCTCTCTCAGAACCAGTCAGCTAGGCTCAGAAGATGAAGTCATATAAATAAATACAAACCCCTACCCTGAACTGCAGTTGGAAAGGGCACATGAAAGCAGCAGTTTAAAAAAGCATGGTAATTATGATAGGAAGATTGTTATTTTCTAGAACCCCAGAAGAGGAGAGAATATGAAAGGATAAAACAGTAGATATTGAGCCGGGCACGGTGGCACATGCCTGTAATCCCAGCAATTTAGGAGGCAGAGGCAGGAGGATTGCAAGTGCGAGACCAGAAGCAGTTTGTGTAATTTAATGAGATCCTGTCTCAAAAGCTAAAAACTAAAAAAAAAAAAAAAAAAAAAGGGCTGCGTGTACAGCTCAGTGGTATAGCACTTGCAGAGCATCCAAGTGCAAGGCCCTGAGTTCAACCCCCACTACCGCAAAAAACAAAAAGCAAAAAACACTAGATATTCACTACTGTGGCATGAAGTGACTTTTACTTACTTTTTAAAAAATTTGCTGTCCATTCGTTGTGTAATTTATCTAACAAATGTTAATGGAGAGATTTCTGAGTGCCAAGCATTGTGCCAGGTACCAGGGATGCTGAGGTAAACAAGAAACAGTCTAGTGGGACCAGTTAGGAAAAACAAAACCACAAAAAACACTGAGTTAAATCCTGTGATGGAATTACTCGCGTAGGAACATAGGGAAATAGTTATCTCAACTAGACACAGAGAAGAGTCATGACGCTATGTTGTTGTTAGGTGCTATTGAGTTAACTCCAACTCGTAGCAACCCTCATGGGGTTTTCAGTGGCTGATTGTTTTGGAATTGTTTTGGGCAGTGGACTGCCACATTCTTCTCCCAGTTTTTTGGTGCTGGTGATCCAACCTGGGTCCACAGGAAGTGCAGAGCAGCACTCTACCAACTAAGCTAAACCCCAGTCCCTCATGAAGATATACTAATTATTTATTAATGTGTAAGAAACCATCCCAAAATTTAGTGGCTTAAAATAATAATCTGCTGGGTATGGTGGGTCATGCCTATAAGTCCCATACTCAGGAGGCTGAGGCAGGAGGATCACAAATTCGAGGCCAGGCTAGGCTATATTGCAAGATCCTGTCTCCCCACCTCCACCTACAAAAGAAAGAAACCAGGCCAACAGGAGTTGAGAAGCATCTTGGCTGGGAGATCCTGCTTCGCAGGGAGGGGAAATGCTGCTCCCTCAGGATGCTGGCAGGGGCTGACGTCATCTAAAGGTTTGGGGCTGTAAGATCTCCCTACAAGGTGGCTTTCTCAGGTGGCAGGCAAGTTGGTGCCGCTCCCTGGGGCTCCTAGGGTGTCCTCACGACTTCGTAACTGACTTTCCCCAGACCAGCTGGTAGAGAGGATGGAGGTAGGCGCTAGGGTGTCGCTTCGGGCCTCTCCTCGGAAGTTACAAACTGCTATTACTGCCACATTCCTTTGGTCACAGAGGTAAGCTGCAAGTGTGGATTGGGCCTGTATGAGGGTGTGGACATCAGAAGGAAGGATCATGTGGGGCCGTCTCAGAGGCTTGCAACCACAGAAGGCTCCTGTGACATGGTGTCATTTCAATTGAGTCTGGCAGATAAGGAGACCTTTAGAGACAAAGCAATGGAGACAGCGCAGCGCATTTGGGCAGCTGGTAGAAGTGGCCACTGGAGTCGAAGGTTGATGTAGGGTGGTGACAGCAGTGCATGTGAGGGACAGAACCTCATATTGTCAGAAGATGTGGCCCTCACTCTGGAGATGGTGGCACATTGTTGAGAATTAGGCAGGAGATACCCAGATCTGATGTGAGGTTAAGAAAGATAACTTTGGTAGTAGGAAGCACCTTCTTCTTGTTAGGTGCCATTGAGTTGGGTCTGATTCATAGTGGCCCTCTGTACAATAGGATGAAACATTCGCTGACACGGCCATGCCTGGCACTATTGTCAGTGCTTCTCTGCTATTCGTAGCTTTTCAATGGCTGATTGCTTTGGGAGTGGGCTGCCAGGTCCTTCTCCCTAGCCTATAGCACCCAGTATTCCCAGGAAGTCTCCCCATCCAAGCACTAACCAGGACAACCCTGCTTATCTTCCAAGATCAGACGGGATCTGACGCTAGGGTGGTATGGCTGTAAGCTTTGGTTCTACAGTCAGCACCCACAGACTCAGCAGTCAAGAAATCTAAAGATGCATTGCATTGGGAAGAGCTGTTGCTCTTTCAAAAGTGTCGAAAAGTACAAATGTCACATTGAAAACCAAGGTGCACCTGACTCAAGCCATGATATTTTCAGTTGTATCATATGCTTGTGAAAGTTGGACGTGAATAAGGGAGACAGGAGAAGAATTGATGCTTTCAAATTCTGGTGCTACAGAGTAATATTAAATATATCACAGACTGCCAAAAGAACCAACGGATCCATCTTAGAAGTGCAAGCAGAGTACTACTTAGAAGCAATGATGGCTGTGTCTTATGTGTTTTGGACATGTCAGGAGGGACCAATCCCTGGAGGATTTCATGTTTGGGAGAGTGGTAGGTCAATGAAAAAAAGGAAGACCCTCAACTAGATGGATTGACACAATGGCTGCAACAGTGGGGTTAAACATAAAAATCATGTGCCTGGCACAGTGCTGGGTAGTATTTCGTTTTCTTGTACATAGATCACTGTGATTCAGACCTGACTCAACAGCACCTAACAACAACAAGAAAGCAGCTGGGAATAGAGTCTGGAGCTTGGGAGAAAGGTGTCCAGTAGAGGAAGGTGATCATGGGAGCTCTGGCAGCAAATGAGGTTGCCCAGGAAGAGGTCAGAGAAGAGGAAGGGGCAGAGGCTTAGAGGTGTGTTGAAGTGTAGAAGCCAAGGAGAAAATCCAGGAAGAACACTAGTGTTTTTGTACCTTTACCTTGAGAAAAAGTATTCATGTACTTTGTCGTTTGTTTTCTTTAAAAAAAAAAAAAAAAAGTGCATATTCTGAAGTGCTCATTGTCTCATTTGACATTTTAAAAGCATCTATAGTAGCCGCATTAACTTCTTTCTTCAGCAATTCTCAGACTTTCTAGGCTCTGGGCTCCTCTTTCCAGGTTAGTTGTTGCCTGTAGCTTTCCGCCGCCTCTCATCTCTCTGCAGAGGAAGGTGCTTCTCAGGATCCCAGCACCACTGAAATCCAGGTGCTCATGTATGCACTGCAAATATCTGCTGAAAACCACCCATGTAGCACCAAGAGCGGCTTTGGGTTGTCAAGGATCATAGGAGATTGGACCATAGCTACATGAAAGGCCACAGAGAATGGGCAGAGCCTTTCCTGCCCTCGTACACTAGGAAACATACCCACAGATTTATAGCAACATCTGACCTCCTTCACCTTTGTGCAAAGCTTGCCCAACAGGAAATCATAGGACTGGCAAATTGGGAGGAATATTCTGGAGGGAGTGTGGGAGAACTAAGTGTGTACATTTGGGTTTTGTTTGTTTTTGTTTTTCTGTTTTTTTCGTGTGTGTGTGTGGTACTGGGGGTTGAACCCAGGGCCTCGCGCCTGCATGCTTTGTAAGTGCTGGACCACTGAGCTGCACCCTCAGCCCATGTTTTCAGTTTTTGAGACAGGGTCTCGCTAAGTTACACAGACTACCTCTGGTCTCAAACTTGTGATCCTCCTGCCTCCGCCTCCTGAGCTGCTGGGATTACAGGCGTGCGCCACCACGCCCTGCTTATACATTTGGTTTTAAAAAATTCCTTCTGAGCACCTCAGAAGTGTCTGCCTCAGCCTTAGGTTTCCAAAGTTTCTGCCTTTCAACACCCCAGTGACAACAGGAAGCCAACCCCAGTGACCAGTGATGTGGCCAACTCACTGGGCAGCTTCTGCCAGCCGTCAGGTGGCTGCTTTCAGGAAGGTTTCCATAGTGACCAGAGGCAGAAAAACCTGCCGGCCCAGCTGTGCAGCGTCACATCTGGCCATCTGGCCCTCGCTGGGAGACGTGAACCCTATTGTATATTTGTATGTATATAACCTATGAACCATACGTAAACATATAAAATTCAGAGCTAAATCTTGCAGCCCGTTTAAAATGCATCCAGAATCTGATCGATTCTCAGAGTTCGCACTGTGGCAGAGTCCACATCATTTTCATCTTCCTGTGTGCCCACTGCCCCTCCCCTCAGTCTGCGGGGGGGGGGGGGGGGGAGCCAGAGAGCACTTGTCACAACCCAAGTCGGATTCAGGCTTGTGGCTTCCCAGACTCCCCTCCCCCCAGCTTGCCAGCTCACTGATGATAAGGTCCAAAGTCCCTGCCTCACTGAGGTCCCCATGGCCGTGCTGCTGCTCCTCCCACAATCCCCTGCCCTCTCCCCCACTTCTCCCCTCGCCATACCCCAGACTCTCCAGCCTACTGGCTGCCTAGTCACTGCTCCCACCTGCCAAGTGTGCTCCTGACACTGAGACTTGGCCCTCGCTGCCCCTTCTACCTGGGTCCCCTCGCCTCTACCAGCCAAGGACTTGATCCCTCACTTCCTTTTGGTCACCTTATCTTCAAAGGGGTTTCCTGACCACTTGGTCTGGACAGTGCCTCCTTCTCACAGTCCCCAAACTGCTCCTTGCTTTACTTCTCTCCTACACTGCACTTCTCGCCACCTGTCTTTGTTCCTTGTCTGAGCCTCTACTCCAGCGGAACAGCCAGACCTTTCTCCACCCTTGTATTGCAGTGCTGAGCAGCATAGCTGGCCCAGGGTGCTGGGTCATTGTTTGCTGAATGACGAGTGAGTGGGAGGCAGCAGAAAGAGGAGCTGCCGGTTGAGGCTGGTCTTCCCAGCTCCACTCCCCTACCCGCTGCAGGTGTAGCTCGCGTTCTCCACTTCAGGCAACCTCTTCTCCTCCATGCTTTCGCTCTGCCTTGAAGAAGACACACCGAAGCCCCCATCTTAGTGGTCATGGGTGGTGAGGAGTTTGTCTTGTGATCCCATCTGGGATGCATGATGTTTAGCCATATGGTAGTTTTTGGTTTTGTAGGCTGCTGTAGATGAGGATCAGCAGTTTCCTGTGGCTGAACAGAATAGCTTTTAGTACACCATGCACCACAGTGTCCAAGGCCCAGACACTAACAGTAACCTCCTAGAAGCTGTTAGGGTTACTAATTGTCTGATGCTAAGTCAGTGTGCCAAGGGCCTTTTCACTTAATCCTCATAACCTTGGTGAGACATAGGTGCAATTCCATTTTATGGATAAGAAAACTGAAGTTCAGAGAAGTCATGTAAATTTGCCCAAGGTTATAAAAGTGGGGATTCACAAAGCTGGGGCTGGAATCCAGATGTCTTCACTCTTAATGATGGTGCACACGACCACTGAAGCCACCCCTCCTAAGGCTGCCACAGCAGTAAGCTGTCCCAGGGCTCCCAGCCCAGGGGCAGGCACAGCGGCACTGGGTTACGTTCCTAGCAGTCTCCAGCTGTTGGCCCCAGGGAGGCTCCGTGGGATTGTGGTGGTAGTTTCTGGAGTCCATTTGAGAACCATACACAGGTTTGTTCTAGGCTTATTTTTTCTTGTTTGAGGAACAGAGTTGACATCCACTTTAAAATGTGTTGTGAGGACTGAGTGACATGATGTGATTTTTAAAACTTCTGTAGGTCTCTTTAGGGGCTGGGATTTAGCTCAGTTGGTAGAGCGCTGCCCTGCAGTCTCTGAGGTCCCGAGTTCAATTCCCAGCACCACAAAAATGGGAGAAGGACCTGGCAATCCACTCCCAAGGCAATCCCGGAACAGTCAGCCATTGAAAACCCTATGAGGGTCACTATGAGTCGGATACCGACTCGATGGCACCTAACAACAACAAGTCTCTTTAAGGTAAAAATATGCAGTGCTCCATCCAGCTCAGAATTCTGAGCTAAATGAAGCCCCACATACATGTGACGTGGAGAAAGACATGAGATTGTCGTTATTACCTAGCGCAGCTGGCCCGCTCAGGAAGCAGTTTCCGTCTGGAAGCAGGAGGAGAGGGTCCTTCCCCGGCAGGGTCAGAGCTTCTATGGTGGTCAGTTCTCTCCTCTGGTCTCTTGCCTGAAGGTGACATGGTCAGTGTGTCAGGGACGGAAGAGACTGGTGACCTCGTAAGCCACCCCTGGGAACTACAAGATGACCCTGTGCCCCTAACTCAGCAAGAAAGTCTTCAAAGAGAACTAGGGTTTTCTTCACATGCCTAGTTTCAACATCCGCTCCAGTGGGGGATTCTCTCTCCCTGGGAGGGAGAGCAATTTGCTTTCCCACTTTTGCTGCTTTCTCACTCGCCTAATCCTCCTCATTTACTCAGGATCTCTAACACCAGAACTCCGTGGCAGATGCGCAGAGAAAAATAGAGGCTGCTGTGGACAGAGTAACGCTATCGCTTCCCAACTCCAGCCTCCTAAAAGATGCAAAGTAGGTTTTTCCTCAGGGGCAAGTCGTGGTAAATAGGATTTGCAATATAACAAGACAGGGTCGGGGTGCAACTCAGGGGTGGAGCATTTGTCTCACATGTGCAGGGCCTTAGGTTCCATCCTTAGCACCGCCAAAACAAGCAGACGAAACCTAGAAGACAACTTGTCCTAAAGTCTTTCATCCACATCTCTGTGCTGTTCTCACACTCATTTCACAGAGTCCAAGCTTTCATTCTGTGGTTAGAAGTAAAAGGCTTCACATTCAGGAAAAGGCTGAGAAAAACTAATGAAACCAGAAACGGGAACAACTGCATCTCTGTTGAAATTCTAGTGGATGGTAATAGATTCTGGTTTTCATGAGGCAAATGGTTAGGAAGCTAGAATGTTAGAGAAGTCTCTGGGTGATAACTTTCTCCTGATTTTTAAAATTAAGATATAATTCACATGCCATAAATGTCACCAGCTTGTTGTTTGGTTTGGTTTTCTTGGTGCTGAGCACACGCCAGCCACTGCCCCACACCCCGAGCACTGTTCACCATTGTTAAAGTTCATGGCTCAGTGACCTCAGCACATTTGCCCTGCTTTGCAGCTGCCACCGCCCTCTAATTCCAGGGCATTTCCATTCTGTCGGGGAAACCATGTTGCCAGTGCCTGCCTTTCCCCGCTCGCTCTGGCCCTGGGCAACCACTGATCTACTTTCTGTCTATATGGATTTGCCTTTTCTGGACATGTCATTTAAATGGGCTTGTAATATCCTTTTGTGTCTGGCTTCTCTTTCTTGGCATAATGTTTTCTAGGTTCAGACACGTTGTAGCATGTATCAACGCTTATTCCTTTTTATAAGTGGATAATATTCCATTGTCTGAGTACATCATCTATTTTGTCCATCAGTGATGGAAATTTGAGTTGTTTCTACTTTTTGGTTTTAGAATAAATAATGCTGCTGTGAACATTCATGTACACGTTTTCATGTGAACATCTTTGCGTGTGTGTGTGTGTGTGTGTGTGTGTGAGAGAGAGAGAGAGAGATTTACTTATTTTTAATTTTTTTGTGGGGCTGGAGAGTGAACCTAGGGCCTCACACATGCTAGGCAGGTGCTCTACCACTGAGCTGCACCCTGTAACCTTTGTGTTCATTTGTTTTGCGTGTGTTCCTCACAGTGAAATTGCTGGGTCGTAAGATGAATCTGGTTAGCCTTTTCAGGAACTGCCAAACTGTTTTCCACAATAGCAGCACCATTTTACATTCCCACCACCCATGTGCAAGGGTTCCCATTTCTCCACATGCTTACTGACATTTTTCATTTTTGTTTTTGGTTGTAGTCACCCTCATCGCTGTGAAGTAATATCTCATGGTTTTGATTTGCGTTTCGCTGGTGGCTGATGATCTGGAGCCTCTTTTCACCTGCTTGTTGCCCACCTACATCTCTTCTTTGGAGAAATATATATTCAAATCTTTTGTCTTTTTAAAATTGGGCTATTTGTCTTTTTATTGAGTCCTCTTTATTTTTCTTTTTTCCAGTATTCAGGGGTTGAGCCCAGGACTTCACAAATGTTCTACCACTGGGCTGCACCCCCAGCCCCTTTTCAAATTTTTCATCTTGAGACAGTCTCGCTAAGTTATGCAGGCTGCTCCTGGCCTCTAACCTGCAATCCTCCTGCCTCCGCCTCCTGTGTCTCTCTGGGATTATAGGTGTGCACAACCACTCCTGGCTATTTTTTATCTTGAGACGGGGTCTTGCTAACTTGTGCCTGCTGCCTGTGCCCTGGAACCTTGATGCTCCCACCTCAGCCTCCCCAGTCGCTGGGATTACAGTTGTGCACCACAGCACCTGGCAAGCCCTTATTTTTTTAAGGAGACAGAAAAAGGAGGGGGCAGGGCTTTAAAAGTGATAGGAAAGTTTACATCAGATTACAATTTCTATCATGGTTTTCCAGGGAAGCTGGTGGTGGTTGGACTTTAGTTCTTTCTCTTTGTGCAGGAGCACTGCCGGGGAAGGCCCTGCTGAAGGATGAGGGTATGACGTTGGTGTGAAGGGAGGACCCACCCTCTAGGAGAGGGGTGATACACCCCTTTGCTCTCTCGGCAGGGCAGATGGTTTTGAAGTAAACCAAGCTTGAGGAGACTTCAGCGGCGTCAACAATCAGCAGTGTGAATGCCTGCTGTGCGCCAGTGACCACTCAGCATGATGTCAGGTGGAAGCAGGGCCTGCGCTGGTCCCGGGGAGCTGGGGTGGAGGCTGGCTGCTGGTTTTCATAATCATCCATCCTGATAAGAGAGGCCCAGAAGAGGGAAGGGGAGGCTTCTGGCTTCAAGCTGCCTGAGACAGTGCCTCCAGCTCTCTTCTGCTAAGGCCTGCAGCTTCCCCCGCCCTCTGGCCTGCAGATCTCTCTTGCGGAGGTCGGGGAGGAGGCAAGGAGACCAGGGGTGGGTGTTTTTGAATGTAATGCTGCACCCCTTTCTCCAGAGCCTGTGTCTGGGCTTCTGCCACCTTCTCCCGCTCCTACCCCATCCTTCAGAGACGTCCAGTCCCTTCCATACTGGCTCTCTTGGGTGGGGAGAGGGAGTCTGACTTGAATTTTACCTCAGCATTTTCTTGATCCTTCTTCTGTCTGTGGTCTTCTTTGGTTGTAGGAAGCCATATACCTTCTGCCAGTGGCCCCTTCTCAGCCCTGACTCCAAGCATATGGCCCCAGGAGATCCTGGCCAAGTACACACAGGTACAATAGTTAGCAGAGCTGGGTGCCAGTCTGCCATGCTCCTGTGCTGTGGCATGAAGGGTCTCAATTCACCGGTTCTCTGGGCGGGGTGGCCGACTGCCATGTTCACCCAGGGACACAGGATCACCACTGGAGATGGTGTCTCAGCTCCATCTGCCTGTGTGACTCAGTCCTCGGGTGGGAGAAAGAGTTCTGTGCACACACAATCCAGAGAAGGCAGTGACCCTTGAAGCAGAGAGATGACCAAAGAAGGCCGTATGGCAGGGGAGCCCTTGCTCCGTCAGAGGGGCTTTCAGCAGTCAGCTGATCAGGTGCCTCTTTTGGAAACGTGCTTCAGGCTAGGGGATCGACGACCTTCTCCCTAACTTTGGTTCTAGAAGGAAGAGTCAGCTGAGCGGCTGGAGCTCTGCTATGATGAGTTCGGTTTCCGTGTGGACAGGGAAGGTGAGTGGAGACCCTCTGCATGATGTCGCCAGGGAGGGGGCCTCCATGGCCTGTGTCCTCTGAGCTCTGAGTGTCTCACCCACTCCAGACTCAAGGACAGAGCTCTCTGAGGGTGATGTGATTACGAGTATATGGAAACCTTTAATTTGGGGGGATAAATATTATTGATCTTCACCTGTAATAAAAGCAATTACGTTCATTGCCGAGAAGCTGAAAAGCACAGAAAAGTATAGAGTTTAAACAAAATTAATCCATATTCCAGCAACCTGAAGGGACCCTGCTGGCGTTGTGATGCATTCCTTTCCTTGCTCTGTGTGTGTGTGTGTGTGTGTGTGTGTTTGCCTGTCTGTCTACGGGCACCTTTTCATAACTAAGATATAATCACACGCACATTATACGAGGAGCATTTCTTATGTGAGTTAAGACTTTAAATAGCATATTTTTCACGGGCACTATGGTGCACTCCTGTAACCCCGTAGGCCAAGGTTGAGGTGGGGGATCATGAGTTTGAGGCCAGAGGTAGCATGTGCAACTTAGTGAGGTCTTGTCTCAAAATAAAAAATAAAAAAGAAACTAGAGATGAAGAACTTGCCTAGCATTTGTGAGGCCCTGGGTTCAATCCCCAGTACTGCGGCGGGGGGGGGGGAGGGAAAGTGGCGTGTTTTCCAGTGGTTGTGCAATATCCTATTATAACAGGCTCGTTGTGATATCTTTGTAGCCAACTTTTCATAAGGGAGCATCTAGACTAGGTGCCCCAGCAGCTAGTTGGGAAGGCCATCCGCCAGAACTGGGATAGCCTGTCACCAGGCCAGAACTGTGGCTGGAGCACTTGATTGGGCTGAAGCAGTCATCTTCAGGTTTCCAGTTGGGACAGAAGTTTTCCTTGTTCTTCTAATTTGAGGCAGGTGGAAGTTCAAAGCCGAGGTGGAGAGGAACACGGGGAGCTTTCTAGTGTTGTTGAAGTCGTGTGTGTCTTGGTGGGTTGCTGGATTCTGAGGCCAGGGTACTCACCATCCCCGTGGAACAATGTTTGGACGGCTATTTATGGATACCCATCAAAATGTACACTTAAGATTTGTACATTTTCTGTAGGTAAAGTCACCAAGGTTGATGGTTTTCAGAACAAGGCTGAGAGCCTGGGCTTAGAATGAGTGAGGAGGAGGCTCTCTGCCGGCGGGACCCCACCATCTGTGTAGTCACAAGAGAGCCTCATCTTCATGTGTCAAAGTAGTTCCCAACTACTCCAGCTAAGGCTGGAGCCTTGACAGCCTTCAGCTCTGAGTCTGAGACAGGGCCATGAATGAGTCCTGAGCAGTGATGTGATCTGACGGGTCCTGGAAGGGCCCCTGCCTGCTGTGGAGGCCCCTGCCATAACCCACAGGTTCAAGGCGTGGCCTGGACCAGCAGGGGTGGTGAGAAGTAGGGAAACTGCTGTATTTGCAGTGTGTGCAATGTGCAGTGGGCAGACGTGGAGCCAGCGGCGACTCCCAAGTTCAGGCCTGGACTTCTAGAGGATGGAGGGGTTTCTGGATCAAGGTGGCTGTGGGGAGGGGAGGGGCTCAGGTCTGCTTGCTGAGGGCTGTGCAGCTAGAGCTCCCAGGAGATAGACGGGGAGCCAGGCCAGGCCGCCGTGGGGTGCGTAAGGGTGGCTTCCCTCTCCTCTGCTCTCTCCTGGCCGAAGGTGCCGAGCGTGGGTGCCGCCCTCTGGTGGCAGACCCCCCGCAGAGGCTGCGGTGGCAGGCCCACCTGGAGTTCACCCACAACCATGACGTGGGGGACCTCACCTGGGACAAGGTAGCTGTCTCCCTCCCCCGCTCCGAGAAGCTGCGCTCCCTGGTGCTGGCTGGCATCCCGCATGGCATGAGGCCCCAGGTGAGCAGGCCGCAGGCACCTCCAGAGCACCCGGGCCTGTGACCGGGTGTTGTAGAAAGCCCGAGCACCCACCCTCCTCCCCCCTCAGCTGTGGATGCGGCTGTCCGGGGCCCTGCAGAAGAAGAGGAACTCTGAGCTGTCCTACCGCGAGATTGTGAAGAACAGCTCCAACGATGAGACCATCGCCGCCAAACAGGTGACTCGGCAGGGCGAGGACTGGGAGGAGCCATCTGCCGGAGCCCGCCTGCAGGCTGCAGGGGGGTGAGAGTCACGGGGGCAGGGAGTGTGCCCTGGTTGGTCAATTTCCTGGAGGACACTTGCTCCCTCCTGTGTCCTTCGTGGGCCACAGGGAGAACTGTCCAAAAGGCCCCAGTACGTAGACGGCCATGGAGATGGGCCATGTTAGGAACAGTGGGGGTTTTCAAGACAGATCCAGGGCTTGGGCCGGAACTGTTCAGAGGGGCAGGTGTGAAGGGCCCAGGCAGCCCACGGTGGACCAGCCCCACACTAGGGTCCAGTCCTGAGGGGAGGGGGTGGCTTCAGCCTGGAGCGTAGGGGTCCGGGTTCCAGCCTGGAAGCCTGCCCGGCGCGTGCCGGCCTCGCCGGTGTCCACGGCAGCGGTCTCACAGGGTCTTCCTGTGGGGATGGTGTTGGCGCCGGACAGATCGAGAAGGACCTGCTCCGCACCATGCCCAGCAATGCCTGCTTTGCCAGCGCAGACAGTGTCGGAGTGCCCCGCCTACGCAGGGTGCTCCGGGCCCTGGCCTGGCTCTACCCGGAGGTCGGCTACTGCCAGGGCACAGGCATGGTGAGTAGCCTGGGAGTTGAGGGTGCACCGGCTCCTCTCCTACCCCTCCAGGGCAGTAGGATGGGGGTGGGGGGGACCTGCAAATCCCCAGGGAGGGCCAGGGCATCTGCTACTGTTGTCAGCAGGGCCCTCCCCTCCAGCCAGGAGGCTGCCCTGGCACCGGGTGGCCTTTTCTAACTCACATGGACACGTGGTAGAGGCCCCTCTCCCCTGCCCGGGCCAGGTGGCTGCCTGCCTCCTGCTGTTCCTGGAGGAGGAGGACGCCTTCTGGATGATGTGTGCCATCATTGAGGACCTGCTCCCAGCCTCCTACTTCAGCACCACCCTGCTGGGCGTCCAGACTGACCAGCGGGTCCTGCGTCACCTCATTGTCCAGTACCTGCCTCGCTTGGACAAGCTGCTGCAGGAGCATGACATTGGTAAGGCCTGGCTGCCACCCTCCCCCGGGGCCCCAGGATTCCAACTCGGCAGCTGTGGTCCTGAGCTCTGAGGCCACAAGTAGATGGTTAGGCCCTGGGCATGAGCAGCTCTGGTCTCTTTGCAGAGCTGTCCCTGATCACGCTGCACTGGTTCCTCACGGCCTTCGCCAGCGTGGTCCACATCAGGCTGCTGTTGCGCATCTGGGACCTGTTCTTCTACGAGGGCTCCCTGGTGCTGTTCCAGACCACGCTGGGCATGCTGCGCCTCAAGGTGCTCACGCGTCTGCCTCCTAGGCCACGCTTGGGAGCCTGGGGGACGTGGTGGGCACAGAGCATGTCCCCCTTCCTCTGTCTTGCTGCAGCCCAGACCTCAGCGTGGTTTGGCCTTTGGAGAGGGGCCCCTGAGGGTGCACAGGCTGGGTTTCCCCGGGGCCTGGCAGGCCCAGCCCCCAACCTCGGCCCTCCCTTGGTCCAGGAGGAAGAGCTGATTCAGTCAGAGAACTCGGCCTCCATCTTCAACACGCTGTCGGATATCCCCGCGCAGATCGACGACGCAGAGCTGCTGCTGGGGGAGGCCATGCGGCTGGCCGGCTCCCTCACTGACGTGGCTGTGGAGACCCAGCGCCGCAAGCACCTGGCCTACCTCATTGCAGACCAGGGCCACCTCTTGGGGACCAACGCCACCACCAACCTCTCTCAGGTGCACTGTGCAAGGAGGCCCCAGGAAGCCCGCAGCATGGGGCCCCAGGAAGCCAAAGTGAGGGGCTGCGGGGAACATGCGGGCCGTTTCCTGCTCTGCTGCCCTCTGCCTCTCACCCCGGCCCCACACAGTCCAATGAGACCCCCACTGGGGGGTGAGCAGCCCTCGGCGTCCTGCACCCCAGGGCTCTGAGCCTGGCAGGTGGGGAGTAGGATGGCCCCAGGCAGAGCTGGTTGCACTGTGTGACCTCAGGGTGGGCCTCAGCCATTTCACAGGCTGTAGCACAAGGGAGATGCTGCCGGGCCAGCTTCCGGGGTGTCTGCCTGGGCTGTTGCTGACTCCCTCTGCCTGCAGGTGGTTCGGCGCAGGACGCAGCGGAGGAAGTCGGCCATCACCTCCTTGCTCTTTGGTGAGAACCCCAGGCTTGGGCCTCTGCCCTCTCAGAGCTGTGGGTTTGCGCCTGCTTTCCTCACTTAACCATGGCTGTCTGTGCTCCAGGAGAGGATGACCTGGAGGCCCTCAAGGCCAAGAACATCAAGCAGACGGAGCTGGTGGCCGACCTTCGGGAAGCCATTCTGCGCGTGGCGCGCCATTTCCAGTGCACAGACCCCAAAAACTGCAGCATGGTGAGTGGTGGGCTGACAGGGGAGGCCCCCTTGCCTCGCCCCATGCCTGGTGCTTAGGCTTCCCCCATGGCGGGCCTTCCTGTCCTCCCTGGCAGGAGCTGACCCCAGACTACAGCATGGAGAGCCACCAGCGGGACCATGAGAACTACATGGCCTGTCTGCGCAGCCACCGGCGCCGGGCCAGGGCCCTGCTGGACTTCGAGCGACACGACGACGACGAGCTGGGCTTCCGAAGGAACGACATCATCACGGTGCGCAGGGTGGGCTCGGGCACACGCACACCGTCCACCCTGCGCCCCTGAGGCCATGCAAGTGAGCGAGCGCCTGAGCCCTGCCCGCTTCTCTCCTGTGCAGATCGTGTCCCAGAAGGACGAGCACTGCTGGGTGGGGGAGCTGAACGGCCTGAGGGGTGAGGCTCCGCACCTGCCGGGCGGGTGATGGCCACAGACCCCCCTGCCTCCTGGTGCGCATGGGGTGGGGGACAGGGAGTGCTCTGCCCAGGGACGCTGGGTGAAGGGCGGGTCTGCTGCCCCCACAGGCTGGTTTCCAGCCAAGTTCGTGGAGGTCCTGGATGAACGGAGCAAAGAGGTAAGCGGGGAAGACGGAGCTGCTCCTGCCTCGGCCTGACACGGCAGCTCCCCCAGCCAGGGCCGGCGTCCAACTGAGTCCTGTATGTGGCGGTGGGCATGAGGATGGGGACAGCTGCTGCCCTGGGCTGGGGCTCCTGAGACGCCCTTCCCCATCAGTACTCCATTGCCGGGGACGACTCTGTGACTGAGGGGATCACGGACCTCGTGCGAGGGACCCTCTGCCCGGCCCTCAAGGCCTTGTTTGAACATGGCCTGAAGAAGCCATCCCTGCTTGGGGGTGCCTGTCACCCCTGGCTGTTCATCGAGGAGGTAGGTCACTGGTGGGCCCTGTCAAGCGGTGGCAGGAGCTTGTGGGTGGTGGCTTAGGCTCACTTGGACCCTATGGGCCTGATGGTGCCTCTGTCCCCACACTCACCATGTCTGTCTACCACAGGCAGCAGGTCGGGAGGTCGAGAGAGACTTCGACTCAGTGTATTCCCGCCTGGTGCTCTGTAAGACGTACAGGTAATGGCCTGGGCCACGCCCTCCTGGCAGGTCCCTGTGTGGGGCGGAGGGCCTGACAGTGCCAGACAGAGCTGAAGCTTTGGTCTCTTCAGGTTGGATGAAGATGGCAAAGTCCTGACTCCGGAGGAGCTGCTCTACCGGGTAAGTGGGGCCACTCTTGCCAGGCCCTCAAGACACTTGTGGTGGTCAGTGGGGCGCCTGGGTGACAGCTGTGCCCTCCCTAGGCCGTGCAGTCTGTGAATGTGACCCACGATGCAGCACATGCGCAGATGGATGTCAAGCTCCGCTCGCTGATCTGTGTGGGGCTCAAGTGAGTGTGGAGGAGGGGCAGGGAGTGGCCCTTGAAGGGGACCCTGCAGGGCAGAGCAGTGTCCCTGGGGACTCTGTCCCACCTGAGGCCCAGCCTTCCCTGTGGAGGCCACTGAGGCTGCTGAGAGGAGAAGGCAGGTCTGGGTTGCCTTGGGCCACAGCCCCTCGTCCTCACAGCCTTGTCCCCAGTGAGCAGGTGCTGCACCTGTGGCTGGAGGTGCTCTGCTCCAGCCTGCCCACCGTGGAGAAATGGTACCAGCCCTGGTCCTTCCTACGCAGTCCTGGCTGGGTCCAAATCAAGTGCGAGCTCCGGTGAGGACCCGGCTGGCTTCTGGGGGCAGCTCTGCAGGGCCTTGTATCGGCTGGGGGGGAGGGGGGAGTGCGCAGCAGTGGGCAGAGCAGCCCAGGGTGACTGGAGCCTCCCCTCACCCCCAGGGTTCTCTGCTGCTTTGCCTTCAGCCTCTCCCAGGACTGGGAGCTCCCTGCAAAGAGAGAGGTTTGTATGTGGCTGGTCTCTGGGCCCCCCTTAACCGGGAGGGCAAGCTAGGGTTGAGGCTGCACCCCAAAAGGCCCGGGGCGGCTGGGGCCTCCGGTGCAGCCTCAGCCCTGAGGGCCCCGTCCTGTGTACAGGAGGAGAAGCAGCCGCTGAAGGAGGGAGTGCAGGACATGCTGGTGAAGCACCACCTCTTCAGCTGGGACATAGACGGCTGATGCTCCTCCAGCTGTCCGGGGCCACGAGCAGGCCCCTCCCTCTGACAGAGGGCAGCACCCCGGCCAGCCTCGGGCCTCTTCTGGGACAGGTCTCTTGTGGCCCAGGCCCTCTCCAATGTGGGGCTCAGGATCCTCCCCCTCCACCCTCCCGCTGTTGGCAAGAACAGATGGGTGGTCAGCTGACCTTGTCCCTCCTGAGTGCAGGCTGAGGGCAGGTCCCACCTGGCCAGGTCCAGGAACTGAGGGCCAGTGCCATTGTTCTACCCAAAAGCCTTCTGAGGACGTCATCTTTGTCTTGGAAGCGGGTGGCTAATGGGAGATAAAGGCCCCTTGACCTCTTTGGTTTGTAAATAAACTGTCTTTGGGAGAGAGCCTCTCTTCTGTTCAGCAAGGGCTGCAGTGCTGCATGTCTGCCCCTTCTGGAGTGACCAAGCTCCGGGGGCCTCTGCTGAAAGCTTCCTCCAAGTCAGCCTGATGGGAGCTGGGCTCAGGGCGATGTGAAGCCCCCAGATGCTGGCATGGAACAGACCCAGGACTCCGCCCACACCTTCCATAGATGGAATCAGACAAGTTGGTGGGTTTTTTTTTTTTATTATTATTATTTAAAAAAAAAAAAGAAAAGAAAATTCACACAGCTTCCCCACCTTTGTCCCAGGACTGGTTTGGGTGACTCCATCCATGTTCCCCTATAAATCAGGCCAGAAAGCAGCCTGTGGCCCCAGGCCAGGAAGTGGCCACCTCTAACGCTGGGCCTCCTGTCCCCGGGCCATGTTGGCTGCAGTGAGGCGACAGGACAGAGTGGGGGGTGGGGAGCTCCTGGCAGGAAGGTTTGGAAGCACCTCTGCCCTCATGGCACTAAGGAGCCTGGAAGCAGGGTAGGTGGGGCGCAGGCCATGGCGAGGTGCCTATGTATCAAACAAGTGAGGGGTGGGCCCAGAAGGCTGCCTGCCAGGCTGGGTACTGGGCCCTGTGGCACGGCTTGGGGTGGCCCTGCATTTAGCCTCCAGCAGCTGCAGCCCTCCAGGCCACTATATGTGAAAGCAGATGGGAGGGAGCCCATCTCATCCCTGGCCCCCCAATATATGTATATATGTATGTTGATATATAATAGAGATATATACACCTGTACAGAAAATGTTTGCCATCAACTGCTAAATGGTTACACTACCCTAAGACACTAAGATGGCAGGGACCCCCCCCCCCCTGGGGAAGCCTGGGAATCTGGGACTCTAGGGATGCCTGACATGGGGAAGGGGAGCAGAGGCCCAGGCTGGTTTCTCCCCTCATGGTGAAGGGGAGTCAAGAAGGAAGGAAAGTCAGCCCTTGACCCACCTGCTGCCAGAAGTGCACCTCTGACCTCAGAAAAGGAGGTCGAATTGAACCGGCTCTGGCCAGGCTTCCAAAACTCCAGTGAGGGGCCCAGAGTTGCTGAGGGACAGCATCCGTCCACTGACCTTGGCAGGCCTGATCTGGGCCTTGGGGCCCTTCTGCTCTAGCCTCCAAGGACAGGAAAGAGCAGGGACTGTGATTGTCAAGACTCACAACCCCACAGAGCTTCGCACTGCTCCCAGCTCCGTGGCTCCCCACCTTCCGGCCCTCCCCACCCGCCCCACCCATGGGTGCAGTCAGGAGGCTACAAGCAGGAATCCCAGTGCAGCTGCAAATCGTGGCCGTCAAGGAAGTCCGTGGAGAAGAGGCTGGGGGCTGTGGTGCTGAGGGGGGCCAGGCTGAGCACGGGGCCGCCTGACGACAGTTCCAGCCAGTCCATGCTGTCCAGGTGGCTGTCGGCCAGGTCCAGGCCGCTGCTGGGCTCAGGGGCAAAGTGCAATTCGGAGGTGTCCATGGGTGATGGGGGGTGGTCTAGGATGGCAGAGCTGCTCAGCATCTGGCTGTGGAGGTCATCGATGAGGGAAAGGGGCTCCGGCCCCTCGTGTCCACTAATCAGCAGGGGCAGCCCTGTGCTGCTCTCCAGGAAGTCCTCCAGGCGCCCCGGGAGGGCAGGAGAGCCTGGCGGCGGGGCAGCCTGTGGGAGCTCGGTGGAGGGTGAGGGCTGGGTGAGGGGGGACCCACAGGCTGCTGCTGAACGGAGCTTCTCCTTCCCTGGGAGGCACGGTGGCTCCTTGAAATCTGCTGAAATTTCTGCCAACAGACAGTAATGGTGTTAGAAACCAGGCCTGAGTATGTCAAAAAAAGGACTGTAGACCCTTCCTGCACACAATAAAATAGATGACAGGCTTAAAATCAGGAGCCCAGACTACAAACTTACAGGAAAACTTGGGAAAATATGAGATTTGGCAGCAGTTTCTTGGTTGTGACATGAAAAGTACAGGCAGACAAATTACACATCAAGACCTAGGACTTGGCTGGGGCAATGGCCGAGCGCCTGCCAAGCACTCATGAGGCCTTGGGTTCAATCCCCAGCACCACACACACACCTGAAACTTCTGGGCATCAAAGGACACTGTCACAAGAGGAAAAAGG
The DNA here is from genome assembly GCA_007922755.1 of Pedetes capensis. NCBI lineage: Eukaryota > Metazoa > Chordata > Mammalia > Rodentia > Pedetidae > Pedetes > Pedetes capensis. The sequence continues at coordinate 131,581 of VMDO01002670.1, read as the reverse complement.
CTTCTCACAGAATGGGATAAAATAATTGCAAGTCATATATTTGATAATAAACTAATATTCAGAATAAGTTGTTAGGTGCCGTCGAGTCAGTGACTTGTAGCGACCCTATATACAACAGGCAAAACACTATTGTCAGTGCTTCTCTGCCATTCATAGGGTTTTCAATGGCTGATTATATTTTGGGTATGGGTTGCTGAGTCCTCCCAAGCCTAGAGCACCTGGTGTTCCCAGGAAGTCTCCCATCCAAGGACTAACCAGGCCCGACCCTGCTTAGCTTCCAAGACCTGATGCCAGAATATGTTAAGAACCTCTTAACATTCAACAACAAAAAAAACTTGATTGAAAATGGGTAAAAAACTTGAATGGACATTTCCTCCACAGAAGATATTCAAATGGCCAATAGCACGTGAAAAGACGCACAACATCATTGATCATTAGGGTGCTGTAACTCCAAACTATACCCATTTAGAGCAGCTAACAGCAGAAAACAGAAAGTACTGGCGAGGGGCTGGGGTAGAGAAGCACGTTAGCATGCACTGAGGCCCTGGGTTGGATCCCCAGCACCAACAAAGCAGTGTTGGCAAGGATGTGATGGGAACCTTGTGCACTGTTTGTTAGTGGGAATATGAAATGGTACAGTCACTTCCGAAAACAGTATGGTTTGGTTCCTCAAAAACAAAAAACTACTACATGATCTGGCAATCCCACTTCTGGGCATATACAGAAAAGAACTAAAAGCAACCTCTCAAAGTGATGCACACATGCCTGGTAGCAATGGCTAAAAGGGAGAGGGAACCCACATGTTCACCGATGGATGAAGGGATGAGACTTCAGGACGTTACACTAAGTGAAATAAGCCAGTCACAAAAAGACAAACTGTGTGCTTCTGCTTACATGAGGTCCCTAGAGCAGTCCAGAGCTTCCAGGGCTAGGGAGGGAGTGGGGTGGCCTTGTCATTAGAATTCTAGAGATGGATGGTGGGGCAGTGGCTGCACAACATTGAATGTACTGATGGTACTGAATCGTACATTTTAAAACAGAATGGTTAATGTTATATATAGTTTACCACAATCATAAGAAAAGGATTTTGCAGAAACCACATCTACTCCCTGACCCTCCTTTTCCAGCTGAATCATTTGTTTCTCCTGCAGCTGCTTCAGATGAGGAGCCCAGACACCTGCCCCTTTCAAACACCCTCTTCTGGCATCCTTGCCATCTCCCTGGCCATTTTTCAGTGTCCCTATGGGGACAGGCAACACCCTCATTTCCCTTTCTCTGCCATCCCTGAAATGCTAGGGTTTAAGGACCGTCCCTCTCCTCCTCCAACAATCTCCCTCCTGTGGTGGCCACATCTCTGCTGAGGAGTTCTGGACATGGGCCACAGAGGCTCCCTAGAGCTGGGCCTGGGCCTCTCCCAAGCTTCTTGCCCAGCTGTCCTCAGTGGATTCCCCACTAGCAGCCTCAGGGTCAATCTGCACTGTTCACAAACACACCTGAGACCCCACCGCATTCCAGGCTCCAGGAGATGCTCTCTGAGGCTTGAGAGTCACTGGCCTCAGGGGAAAGGTAGCTTCTGACCTCCATTTTAAACTGAAATAAAACCTCTTATGTTGGAGGACACCATGTGTGGCTGAGCTCTTCCTTAACCTGCTCCACTGATGTGATCCTCCTGCAGTGACTTCCACATGCAGACACATGAGACACCCCCGCCTTCCTGGTTGCCAACAGCAGTTCCCCACACTTGGCTTGGGGGCCCTTCTCCCGGTGCTTGGGGGTCTCTTCACTCCACACTAGCAGCACACTCTCTCTGTGAGACGGGTCCCCCGGCACCACAGCTGTTTTTCCTACCCAGCAGCTGCACAATTTCCTCAAGCCCCTGCCTTTTCCAGGCCCATGAGGCCACTGCCTGCCACCTACTTGGCAATCAGGTCTCAGTCCCTGTCTGCCTTGACCATCCCTGGCTTCTAACATGTCGCCTCTGCCTGCAGCTTGACCTTAGAGTCACCCACTCATCCACAGAGGCCAGTGCTCTGTTGTCCACCCTGCCAGCCTCTTTCTGGACGAGTTCATGGCTCTTGTGCCAGTGCAGACACCAGCAGCTCCCAGACTCCTGCCCCAGCCCAGCCTCTCCCGCTGCCCACCACAGTCTCCTCTTGGCCGTCTCCCAACAAGTAAACCTACCTAAGGCTGCGCCAAGGCCCACATGGGCCCCACCAATCGACGACAACATCCTGAGCGTCAGGCCACACCCTAGCATCATGTGCTGCTGCTTTTTCCCTCAGCACATGCCCGGCCCACAAGGACACCAAGGGTGGGCCTGGGCCTCTCTTGGGTCACTTGCAGCCCCCTTCAGGGGGCTCCTGCTGGCCCTGCAGCCACAAAGCTACAGTAGTGAAGACACTGACAGGTCAGGCCCAGGATGTGCTGGTGACCTCTGGCCTCTTGCCCTCCTGCCCCCTTCCCCTACTCACTCTCCTCCAACACGCAGGAACCAGCCTTCCGAGGCCCCACACCAGGCCAGGCGCATTGTGTCACCTCACCGCTCTCAGTCACATACTTGGCTAGTTAAACTTTGCTGATTCGCTCCCCTCACTGAGCCACAAAGGCAAACGCCTGTCAGGTTCCCTGATACGTCCTGGGGCAGTGGAGGGCCCAGCAAGTGGGTGCGCATGCCTAAGGACCAGGCTGTCCTGGTCTTCCCACCCAGGCCTGACAGATCCCATGTTGCTCAGTTACTGCCGTACCCACGCTGACTGCCACAAGGCCCACTGCTCCGACATAAATGGATCACCACCCAGGGCCACAGGCAACCTATGACCACGAAAGGAGGCAAAGGAGGCAGCTGGAGGACTGGGGCTTTACCTCCACTCTGAATCAGAATATCAAACAGGTCGTCCATCTGCTGGCTTGAGGAGCCATTCTCCTGTGGGTCAGAAAAGAGCATGCGATGGGTAACGTGTCCGGCAACGGGTCAAAGTACATGAAAACCTACAAGGGGCGCAGCTGGCCTGGGCCTGGGCCACTCCTGCCCAGTAATGGCCTCTCCCTGAGGTCTCCTGACCAGACTGGCCCCTGCAGCCTGTCCCTCCACCCACCCTGGCCAGGCCCACCACCTGCTTCACCTGCTGTTTGGGCTGCTGGGTCACAGCCTCCTCATAGCCAGGTGGCTCCTTCTTCAGCAGAGAAGTGGGGGTCCCAAAGGGGAGCTGTGGTGGTTTTTCCAGGTCTGTGTGGGCAGGGGGGCCAGGGGCTGGAGAGTCAGGCTGGGACATGGGCTGGAGAGCGAGAGAGGCAGTGGTCAGAGGAGCAGGGCCAGGCCCCACACATGCCAGGGCAGGGCGCGACGCAGCTCCTTCACCACCAGGGCAGCCGGCTTGCTGATGGGCTTTGGGGAGCTTCCATGGAGGCCACTGCAGAAGGGGTGCAGGATGGGGGAGGGATGGGGTGCCTGCGTCCCTGAGGCTTAGGACAAACCACAAGTGCAGAGAGGGAGGGGCTGTGGGCTGATGCCACCCTGATAGTTCTGCAGCCTCTTCTCCACCTAGGGCTGCTCGGGGCCCTTTTCCCAGCCTGGGGTACCTGGTTCTTATCACTGACCCCTCCACCCCAGGCACTGCAGGGCTGAGTGGCCCCCAAAAGCCTGAGAGCAGTCTCACCATTGGCCTGGGGTGGTGGCAGCAGGGATAGGTGGCCTCATGGTGAGGCCCCCGCAGGAGCCAGACCCTGAGCCAGCCTGCCAGCCAGCTAGCCAGCCACATGGCACCACTGCCCACTGAGCAGAGGCCTCCCCGAGCCTCACCCAGGACCCACCCCCCCCCCCATGGGGTGGCTGTATGGGAAGGTCCTGGCCTGATGCTCTGGGGTCAGTGGGAGGGGCGGTGGCTCCCTGCCAGCTTCACCCTCCTGGCTGTCAGCCTAAGCAGGTCCCTCAAGTTGCCCGAGCCTCATTCTCCCCCCCGCCACCCCATGGGGTTTCAGAGGACTAGAAGACGGAATGAAACAAACCCAAAACACCCTGCCCAGCAGAAGCACCTCCCCACGCTCTGGCATGCCAGCTACCTGCTGGGGGATCCCGCTGGGCAGGCCAGGGACATCTGCGTTCTTGTTGGTCACAGTGAGGACGAGGTGGGTCCCGGCGGAGTCGGTGAGGAGGGTGGGCGGGGTTACCCCCTTGAGGAGACCGGTGCCCTGTGGGCCCAGGAGCAGCTGGGGGCCAGGGGCTGGCTCAGGCTCAGGCTCAGGGAGCCCAGCTTCCTGCTTCACCACCACGGGCGGGGGCCCGGAGGCCAGGGCACGGGGGTCTCCGGGGTTGGCAGTGGGGGCAACCAGGCTGGGGCCGAAGGGATGAGCAGGGGCCTGGGGCTGGCGGCTCAGCTGGCAGCTGGAGAAGCTACTCTCCTGCTTCACGGCGGTGCCCGCGGGGCCCGGGCCCGGGGCGGGCTGCTGGGCCCGCTTCTCCTGCTCCAGCTGCAGCCGGAGCAGCTCCACCAGCTGCTGCTTCTGGCGGAGCATGCGCGTCAGCTCCTCGATTTGCTTGTCCTTCTCCTGCAGCATCTGGTCCTTGTCCAGCCCCTCCAGCTCGGCCCGCACGCCGGGGCTCAGGCAGCAGGGCCCGGGGCGGGCGCCCTCCTCCTTCACCAGGATCTGCAGTGGGGAGGCCTGGAGGGTGAGCTGCGTCAGGGGAGACGTCACCATCTCACCAAAGGTGTCGCCGGGTGTGGAGCTCTCCTCGCCCGTGCTGAGCAGGGAGCGCTCTGAGGGCGTGGGGGACACAGGGGGCGTCGAGCCCGTGCTGCCAAACTTCACCACGCCGTTACTGGTCACTGTGGCCACGACCACCTCGGCTGGGGCCAGGCCTGCTGCCACCAGGGCCGGCCCTGTGCTCAGCCGGGCCGCAGGGAAGGCGACCACCACTTCATTGGCCTTGGACAGGACAGAGGAGGTGGGGGGGGCCTTGGGGGCTCCAGGGGCCGGGCTGACTTGGTCCTGGTAGGCGCGCAGGCGCTCAATCAGCTCCGTTTTGGTGCCTGAGACGGGCAGCGACCTCAACTTCAGCTCCTGTTTCAGCTCCGCCACCTGCAGGGGTTGAGAGTTAGGGGGCTGGCGGGAAGGAAGCGGCCCAGCCACAGGCCAGGCTGCCGGGTGCAAGCTAAGCCTGTCCCAACGGGTCCCATTGGCCACTTCAACAGCTTCAACTCCCTGAGGTCTGGTGGCCCCGCCATGAGCTCCCTGCCTCCTCCCTGTCCCCTCGTCCCCAGCCCCCAGCACAGGGCTCATGGACGGACTAAATTCTACAATCAGGAAATGGAGCTCACAGAATAAAACAACTCCTACATCACAGCTCTAGTGAGCGGCTAGGAGAGGATCAAACCCAGGGCTGATGGACTCTGAGACCTGTGCCAGCTACCCCATGAATGTGGTCCTGCTGGGATCTGGGTCATGACACAGGAAGGCCTAGCCTGATTCAGATGACCAGTAGAGGACAGCCTTGGTCCATTCCATCCTCTGACTGGGGCAGGGAAAACAGGCTCCATATGGGACACCCCTCAACCCCGAGCCACAGGTCACAGGCGAGCCACTGCTTCCCAGCAGTCCCGAGTGTGAGTTGTGGACCCAGCCAGCACTGACTGGCGAGGCTGAGGAGGGGCGGTGTCTCCCCAGGCAGCCTGCGGCCTCCAACGTGCTCTCCCCCCAGAGGGGCCGGCCCTGCTTCTGAGGCCACACCACAGGCCTGAGGGCGATCCATGGCCGCCTGGCGGGTCAGCAAAGGCAGTGGCTCCATGCCCAAGCCTCACAGGTCCTGGCAGGTTCCAAGGAGCCCCCATGGCTTGGACCACGCCTGGAGCCCTGCCTACCTCTCCCTGTGGTGCCCTGCCTGAAACCATTCCCCCGGGCAGCCCTCACAGGAGACGGTGGGATGTGGTGGCTCAAGGCTTTGGAGACAGAGACGGCCGCCTACCTTCATGTCGTCCAGGTTGGCTGGGAGGGTTCCTGGCTTGCCAGTTAGAGGGGCACTGTTCTGTCGGGCCAGTGCGCCAGGCCCTGGGGCCCCCGAGCTGGAGCTGCAGGTGGTGGCCGAGAGGCTGCGTGCGGGGGGTGGCCCGCCACTTCCCAGTGCCTCCCCTGCCGGCCTGAGGAGAGGAAAGGTGGAAACAGCCCTGTCAGGTGCCTTGGCCCCTGCAGGTGGCAGACCCTCCTTGGCACCCTCGGCGGCCTCAGACTGAGGGTCCCTGAAGCCCTGCCCTCGGGCCGGGCGTTTGCCTACTTGGGCGGGGCGGGCAGGATGGCCTGGTAGTTGTAGTGCTGCTGCTGCTGCTGCTGCTGCTGCTGCTGCTGCTGCTGCTGGTTGAGGATCTGCAGCTGTAGGAAGAGCTGCTGCTGCTGCAGGATCCTGGCGTAGGAGGAGTCCATGGCGGGCGCCCCTCTGTCCTGCTTTTGGTCCGGGGGGATGTACTGGTGGTACTTGAGCTTTTTCACCTTTGGCTTCAGCTCCTTGGCCTTCTTGCTGCGCTGCGACTTCTCGCTGGCAGACTTGGGTTGGCTTTGCTGAGGGCACAGGGGCTGCACATCAGGGGCCACCCTAGGAGGCGCAGCCCTGCTCCTCCAGCAGCTGAGGCTCCCAGGTGCCCCGAAGGTGCCAGGTAGGGGTGGGTGACAGAGGGGATGAACCCAGCCTCTGTCCTACAGAGCTGCCAACGTGGAGGAGCACTGACCCAACACAGCCACAGCACCACTGTGGCGCCAAGCAAGAGTCTGAAACAGGCAGGAGGCAAAGCCACAGTGGGCCGGGGGCAGGGCCACGCCAGGCGGGGCAGGATGCACTGCCACACAAGCCTCCGTGGGGTCCTGCCTAGGCAAGAACTGTCCTGTGGACTTGAAAATGAGGAACAAGCTCAGAGAAGTCACTTGCCCAAGGGCACACTGTGACCTTGATCTTGACCCAGCCTTGGATTCCAAAGACTCCCGGCTGTGCCCCAAATGTGCCTCACAGGCTCCCAGCTGGCACAGCCTTGGGGCCTGGAGGGTCAGATGAGCCAGGCTAGCCAAGAAGGGCCATCGGGTCACGCTCGGGAGGTGGTCCTCGGAGCCGGGAGGTGAGCGGGACGAGGGCACATTATCGGCGGAGTGCAGGGAGGACTGTGGGGAGGCTGGGATGTCTGAGCAGACAGTGGTGACAGAGGCAGAAGACAATGCAGGATCAGCTGGGGTCTCCAACAGGTGGCACTGGACAGACAACATGGACGTACAGCAGCAAGGAGCCGGGGTTCAAAGGGAGTCGGGAAGAGGTCCTGGTTTTGCCAGGGCGTCCACTGAGGCCACAGAGCCAGCAGATCACTGAGTGGACAGCGACAGGCATCTTTGGAGAGAACCCTGTGCCAGGGCGGGGGAGGGCAGATGGGAGGGCTGCTCGGAGGCAGGCGCTGCGGGGGCCTGTGGTGCTCAGTGCTGGCATAGGGGAGCCCATTTCCAACCCCTGAGGAGCACACCAGCAGCCAGCACTGATAAACTACAGACAGGCCACCCTTTCAGACATGGCAGCCAAAGGAAGGCCACAAAGGGACAAGAGCAGGTGTAAGGGAGGAGTTATGGGGGAAACCCTGGAGAAGACTACGGGTGCAAGAGGGGTGCCTTGGAAGAGGCCTGTGCTGGGAAGAGGGCCCACTGGCAGCTCCCTCTGGCTGGGGGCATCAGGGAGCCCCACAGATGGACAGGTGGTCCCAGGCCAAGCGAGGACTCAGTGAAAGCCAGAGGACAGAACTGGGACAGCTCCAGGCTGTGAGCCATCAGCCTCTCCTGAGACTCAGGGCCAGAGAGGAGATGCAGTGACTGAGCCGGACCCTCTTACTTAGAGAGTAAGAAAGGACAGAACTGAAAAGGGAAAGGTGACACAGGCGTCCAGGGCTCAGGAAGCCAGGTGGCTCTGCAGGGCAGGGAGGCCCCAGCACAGTGTCCCCCATAACAATGATACAAACCCTCCCTCCCTCAGGGGGATCAGGCCTTGGGGGGAAAGAATAACAGCAAACGTGCAATTGGGCCAGCTGGCGACCCTCGGGCGGGTCACTCCCCAGCTCTGTGACACCTGGGGCAGGCGCTGAGGGAGGCGCAGACGTGCAGCATGTGCCACAGCAGGTCAGGAGTGAACACTCGGGGAGCCCAGGCCAGTGCCTGGCACACGGCTGAACGTGGTCAGCCTCCACCACAACCCACACTGCAGCTGAGCCCCCTTGAGGGCAGAAATTTAACGTGGGTTTAGAGGTGAGGCTCTGGGAGGCCATCAGCACGGAGTCCCCATGACTGCCCACTGTGGCTTTTTGAAAAGGACAGACCAGGACACGCACATGCACACTCTGTCTCTCACCATGTGCTGCCCTGTGCTGCCCGGGGACACTGCCAGCAAGAAGGCCATCACTAGGCGGCCTCTGACCTCGGACCCAAGCTTCACCAAGACAAATCTCTCCTCTTTATGACTCCCCCCACCTGTGCTCCTGCGCTGTCAGCAACAGAAACAAACTAAGCCACAGTGTCACCACGGAGAGGCAGGAGAAATTCCCAGATCACCGCGATGGCCTTCTTGGGTTCCTGACCATTGGGAGAGGTGCACTGCCACCGCCCCCATGAGCAGTTGTCCCCACAGCTGGAGGAAGCAGGGCAGGACGCGGAGGGGCCCAAGGAGCTCCCTTGGTGCTGCAGAACTGTACCTTAATGAGGGTGGGGGCAGGCTTGGCGGCGGGGACAGCAGCTCCGGTTCCATTGGTGAGGCTGGGAGGCAGGAGAGGTGGGGGAGGCGGAGGAGGCTGCTCTGCCAGGAAAAGTGTTTCTCCAGGATCCGGGCCCATCGGGAGTCGAGAAAGAACCTGAGGGGGATATCAGAGCCCGCACTTGAGTGTGGCCAGCCCGCCCTGCCGGAAGCGGCAGGCACCTCCTCAGAGGCCATCATGGTTGGAATGCAAATCATGAGCAGATGCCAGGGAGACAAGAGCAAGGAAAGAGACCAGGCTGGAGTGGGAAGGAACTAGAAAAGGAAGATGGGGGTGGCAGCCACATCTCTGAACTGAGCGGGGCTGCCTGAAGAGAAAGTGGGCAGGCCAGGGAGGCTGTGAATGCAGTGGCAGGGCGGCCAATCCAGCACCCTTTCCAGGGCCCGGGGAGGGCTCAGGCTGCCCGAACTAGAGGCCCACTGCTGACACGTTTCTCCTCATCATCCACAATACAGGCAGCTGGCACCCAGCCCCTACAGCAGTATCCCTCGTGCCAGAGCAGGAGCCCCCACCCAGCCCAGGACAGGCCTCACACGGCGCAGCCCCAGCAGGCGTGAGGAAGTACCGGGAAGTGGGCCAGCTCACCTGAGTAGGGGAAACGGAAGTGGCACTGGGCAGTGGCTCGCTGACTCGGGCCTCCAGGGGTGATGGCACCGAACCCTGGGACTCATGGCTGGCAGGTTGCTCAGGGGACAAGGCATCACTGCTGTCCTCATCGAAGGAAGAGCTGTCGGCCACCTTTGGGTAATTCACCTGGCCCACTGAAACCCAAAGCCAGTGTAAGACTCTACTCACAGCCCTGGGGCACAGGTAGGTGGGGAAGAAGGGCTGTCCAGCAGAGGGCCAGCCCTGGCCTGAGGGGCCGACTGGGGAAGGGAGGTTAGCAGCGACCCTGCCTTAGGGTTGCAAAAGAGTTCCAAGAAGGTCACGGTCACCATCCTGAAACAGGCCAGCAAGAAGCTTCTGAGGTCGTCAGAGTGGGCCCTGGGCTGAAGAAAGCCTGATGTTTAGGCTGTTGCTTTGAACTCCACACCGCATTTAGTCTTCACAATCAAGTTCTTCTTCCCCCTGTCCTGTTTTTCCCTGGGAGATGTAGGCTGCCTCTTCTACCTCAGCTGCATCCTTAATGTCAAAGGGTCCATGTCTAAACAATAGCCTGTTCTGCCCCTTGGCGCACAGGCCACACAGTGAGGGGCCCACCCCTGCTGGTGGGGACCACGGGGGCCTGAGTGCCAATGAGAGAGGAGCTCCTTCTTGGGGTGACTCAGTTTCTGGAAGGCCACAGCAGCCAGAGGACCCTGGCTCTGAGGCTATGGGTGGAAGGCGTCGAGAGAGGACATCTGCCTCCCAGGTGCCATGGGGTCAGTGGAAGTTGGTGGCCTGTTAGAAGCCAATGACTCTAAGACCCAGCAGCTGGGTGGCAAAGGCAGCAGAAGACACACCAGGCTGCCCACGCCTGCTCTGGTTGGACACAGCCAAGCCCCAATGGCGGCTGAGTGTGTCCTGAGTCCCCCAGGAACTGGCTGTGGGGGTGGCAGGGGAGGACAGTGCCCAGAGCTGCTGCTCCTGGGAACCCTGCACAGGACTCCCAGCCACAGAAAGAAGGACAGGCAAGAACCGAGACCAAGAGTGCCACAGCCACCCCTACACCCTGCTGTGGGAAGGGTGGGTGGCAGGCTGGGTCGGCCAGCTGCCCACACTGGAGGAAAGGCAGAGGGCACTGTGCTAGAGGACCTCATGGGAGGAAGAGGGCCAGCCCTGGCAGCCTCTTCCTCACCAGAGCCATGACCTGAGGGAGCAGAGGGGGCATCTGGCTTCTCCCTTCCAGGTCAGCTGTGGTGATGGGCCAGGAAGACCACGGCTCGGCTGGTACCTTTGTCCCTCATCTGTCCCGGTAGGGGCCAGCGTGTGATGCAGTGGAGCCCGAGCTCCTGATCTTCCTGCCAGTTGCACACAGAGATTCTCCCCCTCAGTCTCTCACTCCCAGCATGGAGACCTGCCGTGGGACAGCAACCACGTGGGGCCAAGCTGGTGACAATGGTGATCCAGGCCAGAGAAACTGCAGCTCCCACCCACAACAGCCTGAGGAAGCCGCTGGCCACCCTGGGAAGACCAAGGTCCCCTGCAGGCCTGCGTCACTACAAATTCTATTTCTCTCTCTCCTGCTGTACACGGCTGGGTGCAGTCGGGTCCCTGCCCTCTGGGAGGTTCTGGTCCAGTGGTCTCCCAGCAGACTAGAGGCTCTGCCGGAGGGGAAGGCAAAAGCTAAGGGCAAGCTGAGGAGACAGCCAGGCCCCAGAGCAGAATCTTAACATAACCGTGGGCAGCCTGAAGGGAACGGGGTGTGCGCACGCACCCATACACATGAGGGGCTGGGGAGACATCGGCCCCTCATGCCCACCCTCCCAGGCTCCCTTCTGTCCCCTTCCCTGAGCGTAACCTCCACCCAGACCTGGGCTCTGTTTCTTCCCTCTCCTCCCCTGGAAGAGCCTCATCCCACCTCCGCCTCTCCCACCCCTCCTTCCTCTTAGTTCATAAACCTGCTCCCCGTCTCCACCATAAAAGCGCCCCCTGACCCAGTCTTTCCCTCTTTTCCTGCACTGAGCAGCACAAGCGGCTCCAGTTGTTGCTGTGTCCTGACACCCCAACTCATTCCTCAAGCGCACGGCCTGGCTTTGTTGGCCACAATGTTCCTTCCTCTCAAGTTACCCAAGACCTGTCACCACCAAGTCCCTCCACTGGCCACACCCCGGCAGGACTCCATGCCACCACCCGTGCTGTCCTTCTGGACTCTACACTCAGCAAACTGCTTGGCCCTCTAGGCCAGCACCACCGGTGCTGCCGTGGGTGTGGGTGCTGCCCCAGCCACGGCCACCATCGCAGCCCTGAGAGCCAGCTCTCTGGCAGGCACCTGCTGCTTGAGCACACACATCCATTATTAGATGCAGCAAGGACGGCACCCATCAGTGCCTGGGATCCTGCAAACGCTCCTCAGGCACTTGAGTCAGGTGTAACTGCGTGGGGCTGCGGCCTTTCTATTATGCTGGGCCAGCATCAAAAATCACTTGTTTATTTGTGAGCCTCCTCATGGTGACTGAACTCTGCGGATGTGAGTCCTGCTTTACCCATCTCTGTGACCTCGGGACTGCTCATAGGGCCAGCACGGTGCTCACTCTGGGCAAGCATTTCTTAGACTTTGGCTGGAGAGTCTGAACCAGCCCAACCACCCACAGGCCTACACTAGAGGCCTGCAGGGTCTGGGGAGGAAACACTGAGAAGAGACAAAATGAATGCCAGAAAAAACCCCAAACTACAAGGGCTCCTGGGCTAAATGAGGAAAGGGGTGTCAGAGGGCCCGGCAGCCCAGCCTCCAGCAGAACGACTGCTGCTGTGAACCACATCTGCACCAAGGCTCTGCAGTTAGGGGCTCAGGGCCTAACACATGCCGTGGGGTGTGCTCAGTGGTTCCCCTCTGGTGCCGTGGCCAATGACAGAACTCACTGTCATGGGGACCCCTAAGCTGCTTTCTCTGAAGGCACGGCTTCACCCAAGTGGCAGGAATGGGTGATGTTGTCAGGGATCAGGCCTGGGGCCTGCTGCAGTAAAAGAGATGTGTCTCTGCCAGCTATGGCAACATTGAACTGAGGCAGAAGTGCATTTGGTCTTTGTGCCCAGGTGCCCATCTCAGAGCAGCTAAGACTCTTGGAATTTCCCAGATGACACAGTGTCTATTGTTACTGAGCCCCTCTCCATCACTCAGGAAGACACTCGTGCTAATGAGATGACTAACTAACTAATAACTAATGATGGCTCAGGATGAGGCCAGTCACCAGAAGACTGGAACCTTCAGGCAACCACCTGCTGCAGGGGAGGGCGGGCTGGCAGGAGGGCTAGAAATCCAGCTCTGTGAAATAAACTCTTGGTCAAGGGTTGGGGAGCAGCCAGGCAGCTGATCATGTGCAGGCACTGAGAGGATGGCAGCCCTGTTACTTGCTCCCTTCTGTGTGGCTGTCACCCTGAGGCAAGGATAGCCCCGTCCCAGGCTAAAATACCCGCCTCTCAGGCTCTCGAATTCGGAGCCTTGGTTCCCCCAAGGCTATGTGGGGAGCCAGAGGGCAGGAGACCAAGAGCCGCGGCCCAGCTCTGCCTCACCTGTGGCACTCCCTTCCCTCCTGCATCCTGGCTACATCGTGCACAGGGTGGCCAGGCCTCCTCACCAATGATGGCTTCCTTTAGGCTGGACTCCACGGGGAGGATGTTCTTCTCCACCAGCTCCATAGGCCCAGGCCGCTGCGCAATCTTCTCGTTGAGGTCGTCGGCTAGTCTGGCTCTCTTGAGCTTCAGCTGCTTAGCCTGGAGGGAAGGCTCCGCCGAGGTCTCTGCCCATGGGAGAGAACAGGGTGCAGGAAGATGGAGGAGAGGACCTGTTCCTGCTGCCCTGGAGACCCTATGGCAGCAGAAGCAGAGACCCTTCAAGAGTGGAGAGCATGCCTAGGCAGGGAAGGGTGGCTGCGCATCGGGTGCCACAAGGACAACTGTAACCAGGTCAGGCTGGCCCAGAGGACTTTCTGAGGCGAAGCTGCAGAGCCAAAGGAACACCAGATGAGGAAAGAGCCTCCGCCCTCCTTGCTCTGGGTCTCAGTGTCTTCACTTGCACAGGGCAGGGTCCAGACTTGAAGAGGTCTGAACCTAAACAAGGCCCCAAACAAAACCAACAAAAAGTGAATGTATTTATGCTGCCTTGAGAGGCTAAAGATGTAGGAAGAAGTGTGTGGCTGGGCTAGCGGAGGCCCATTTAGGATGAGCTTACCTGTCCATCACAGGTACTCAGGTAAACGCCAATGAGCAAGTGAATAAATGAATGAATGCAAGCAAGAAAAGGAGTGCATTTTTAGAGCAGATTTTGGAGGAGAGAGGATCTGCCCTGGCAGAGAGAAGCGGTTTCACACCAGGGCACGGTGGATCTAAGAGAGGTCAGCCGGGCTATCACTGTGCTTCTCCCACATTCCCAAAAGTCAGTGACAGCTGGAGCACCACATCTGACTATGCGAAGCCTCTGGCCGGCCCCCACCAGCACGGATGGGAGAGAGCAGAAAGCAGGTGGAAGGCAGCATGGTGCAGTGTAAACACAGTGAGGACAGGTCAGACAGATGCACTTCCAACCTCACATACCTTCCAAAATGTGCATCCTGACCAGCTCCGACCTTTCTGGCCGAGAACGAATCTTCCGTTTCAGATAGTCCTCTGTCTGTGGAAAACAAAACGAAATAAAACGATAACAACAACAAAACACAGCAAGAAACTTTTAAATCCAGAGCAGGAGTTACGGTGTGGGCAGGAACACAGAACAAGCCTTGGGTATAGTGACTGCTGCTGGTCACCTCTACAGCTGCCACGGCTTCTGGTTGGTGAGACTGCAAGGGTGAGGCAAGGGGAGGCCTGGAAGGACATGTCAGCTTTCAGCTGCTCCTGCTGAGGGCACCATCCTTTGAGAACATCTGTCCCTCTGCAGCTGGACTATCAGTAGACACATTTTAATAACTATTACTTGGACTATCATAAAAGTAATGTATGTTCATCAAAGAAAATTAAGAAAATTGGAAAGAAAGACAATAAAAAAACCTTAAGTATCTCCTGTTCATATTTTGGGACATTGGTTTCTAGTCATTCTTTGATGCAGAAGGCAAGTTTAATTCTGTAGTACTTTAGTTATACTGAATATAATTTTATGTTCTGTTTGAGAAAAACAGCATTGCGTGATTTCCTGAGCATTTTTAACTCATTCTGAACGACTGCCAACTGCAATACTAATTTCGATATATGGTGTCATGGCTCCAGTTCCTCAAAGTCCAATGTCCTCATTTCTGCATTTATTAGACTGTGGGTGAACTAAACCATTTCCTCAAACAGCCACCAAGCCACCTCACTCTCCATGGCTAATTATGTGTGTGTCACCCCAGATCTGGATCCAGAGCCTATGCTCTGAACCTCCCCGCATTTTTGAAACCATAGATCAAGGCCATTAGTAAGTCAAGACCAACATAAGACAGGACAGAACAAGGTAGAGTACAAGTGAGAACAGAATGCCAAGCACATTATCTACAGTAAAGGTCAAGCCTGGACCCTGCCCTACTGACTGCTGCCCTGGTGCCCTGGCTGGGGACTCTGTGCCAGTGCAGCACCTGAGCTCTCCAGGAGATGGTGCAAAGTGCCTGTGCAGCACCCCACCTGCAGGGGGCAGAGGTATGGCCTCGGTTGCTTCAGGGACGGAAGAGCAGGTGTCAGTTGCTGGGGCTCCTCACAGCAGAGGGAGGCACATGTTGTAAGCCTTCTGAAGCTATGAACAGTGGCCCGCATGGCAGTGGAATATGGTTGATTAAGAAAATGTCTGGAGGAGCTTCTGAGTTGGTGAAGTCATGCAGGTGCCAGAAGGGTGGCACAGGGCGGCCTTACATACCCTGCTGGAGAGGGCATGGATGCTCTGAGAACCTTTTCACATACCTATGCATCTCTTCCACCTAGCTGATCTTGAGTTGTATACTTCGCAACAAACAGTAAACCTATCAACAATGTCAAAGGGCTGAAGCCTGGTTACGTAGAAGTTACTCAGGACTGGGTGAGAAGGTATGAAGTCCCTAACGGAACATCAGAGAAGCAGTTTGCTTCCAGCGCAGAATGTAAAGAGAAGGACTTTGCAGCTGATGCTACTGCACACATTAGTCACTGTTGGAGAACACGGTGGCTAAGCAACCAACAGGAAAGGAATCAGCTGCATCAGGAGAGCAGTGTCTGAAAGCCCCTCTGTAACCCAAGGCTGCCACAGCTGTCACAAATGCCCCTCGGCCACCATGAGCTGTTACCTGCAGGGGAGCCACAGATGGGGTAAGTGGTGCCATGACCAGAAAAATGCATGGAACCCTCTGGAACACAGGCTCACAGTGCTGCATCTCATTCACATGCAAAAGTAGCATCTTTTCAAAGCTCTAAATTTGTTAGAACTAATTAACTAAAGCAAGCTATGCTGTAACTAATCTAATATACTCACTTTTCATATCTCAACTAAGATAATTTTTAGTACATGCTTAACTATGAAAGCAGTGATTGTACTTTGGAAGTCATTTGTGAACAGATGTGCAAGATAAGTGCATATTGGATGAGTATGTTTACCACGTGCTAAGAAAAATATTATTTTGCTTAAAAAAAAAAAAAAAGAAAAAGAAAAAAAAGCCTGGAATCGACAGACCTAGGTTTGAGTTCCAGCTTTGCCTCTTACTAGCTGGACAAGTTAGTTAACCTCTCTTGGCTGTAGCTATAAAAATAAGGATGTTGTTGTTGTTGTTAGGTGCTGTCGAGTCGGTATCCGACTCATAGCGACCCTCATAGGGTTTTCAATGACTGACTATTTCGGGATTGCCTTGGGAGTGGATTGCCAGGTCCTTCTCCCATTTTTGCGGTGCTGGGAATTGAACTCGGGTCCTCAGAGACTGCAGCGCAGCGCTCTACCCACTGAGCCAAATCCCAGCCCAAAAATAAGGATAATAGCACCTAATTCACAGGAGTTGATGTGGGGATAAGTAAGAAATGATGTGAACTTGCACACATAGAAGTGCTCAATAGCCGGGCGCGGTGGCGCACGCCTGTAATCCCAATGGCTCGGGAGGCAGAGGCAGGAGGATTGCAAGTTCGAGACCAGAGGCAGTCTGTGAAACTTAGTGAGACCCTGTCTCCAAAAGTAAAAAAATGGGCTGGGGGTGCAGCTTAGTGGTCCAGCACTGGTAGAGCATGCAAGCGTGAGGCCCTGGGTTCAACCCCCAGTACCACTAAAAAAAAAAAAAAAAAAGTGCTCAATGGAACAGCAACCATCTCATCAGTTCTCATGGCTGCCCGCCTGTCGGGGAAGCAGGCAAGGACCTGTGCAAGTCTTCAAAGTGGGCCAGCATGCCTGTCCTTTCTCCCTGCTGTGTCCTCTCCGGCTCCCAGGAAGTGAAAATAGTGCAGTTTGTTACTACTTTGGTTCTCAGTACCCATGAATTCATTCCTCCCACTCACTAAAAATTAATCAGAATTTTCTAGGGAAGGAAAAATAGAAAACAATCTTGGGGGTAAATATGTTGGTCTCTAAGACAGGTGTAGGATTTCAAGGAACCAGGGCCAGTGGTCCTCCATGGGAGAGGGGAAGGTTCTCTTTCCTTTACGTAAAAGAAAGAAGTAAAGGGGGGGGGAAGCAAGTTCTGGCAAGTTCCCCGTCTCCACCCACACCGGGGAGCAGGATATTCCCCAGGGGCCCTGGGGAACTGAAACTGAGGGGGACAGGGATGCAACTGAGGTGCTGCGGCAGGAAACCTGGCTTAAGAGTATGGCCTTGCTTCTGCTTTCCAAGGGGTAACGAATGGATACTGGCTGCTCTGGGGCAGGCAGAGACCGTGAGGCTCCTTGAGTTCCTTCCTCAGGGTGGGAGGCAGTATGTCCTAGACGCAGAAAGGCTCCCCACAATTGACCTGGGTGCCTGTTATTTACGAGAGGCTCAGCAGAATTACAGGGGGAAAGACAGCGTTCTCCAAAGCCAGCGTCAGGGAGAGAGGACCTGTGACCATTCAAGACCCTCCAAGACACTGAAGGAGGGACACATTCTGACCATATTCCACCTAATCACCACGGGAGGTGGCTGGAAAAGGACAAAGTGGGAAAGGCAGAGGTTTCTGTTATTTAGAACTGAGAGGCAAGGGCTGACCCTGGAGTTGTGCTAGGTGGGAAGGAAAGATAGTCCGCGACGTGGTGAGCTCTGGTGCCTTACCCTGGCCCGCTCCAGGCTCCTTCTCTGCTCATGAAATGCAGCCGGACTTTTCAAAGCTGTTGAGAGAAGAACCATAAAAGAATTAATTTTAGGGGCTGGGGATATAGCTCAGTGGTAGAGGACCTGCTTGGCATGTGCAAGGCCTTGGATACGATCCTCAGCATGGTGCCCCCGCCCCCCCCAGGAAGGATTACTTCTAGTGATGTACTACAGTTTCCAGTGGGGAAGATATCTTAAATTCAAGTTAATTTTAGCAGTGCCATTAACAGCTGGAGCGAAGGAGGAAATGACAACCAAATAAGCGTGTATCCTTATGGTGTAGCTGTCGTGTTGTAACAGTTTTGGTCACTATTCCTAATGGGATCAGTCACTGCCTGAGCTTGGGCTCTGTGTACAGATAGCTCCATCAGCCAAGCCTCCAAGACCATCTACTGGGCCTTAACTCACTCTCAGGAGGACACAGGGAGGGGAGAGACGTGTGCTGGCCCCTCCTTCCTTCAGCCTCATTAGGAATCATCAAGTGGCCAGATGGGTTCAATGGGACAGTTAAACCAAAAAGGTCCATGTCCTTCCTGGGTACCACTTCCTTCTTCACTTCAGATGGTAGTAATTGTTGTTGTTAGGTGCCGTCGAGTCGGTTTTCAATGGCTGACTGTTTCGGGATTGCCTTGGGAGTGGGTTGCCAGGTCCTTCTCCCATTTTTGCAGTGCTGGGAATTGAACTTGGGACCTCAGAGACTGCAGAGCAGCGCTCTACCAACTGAGCTAAATCCCAGCCCAGATGGTAGTAATAGTGCTGTTAAAATGAACTTGAATTTCATCTTTAGGACTAAAGAGCTTCACAGCCATCATATGGTTGGCCTTGGTGAGGGAACAAACACCACTGGCAGCTGGAGGGGGGCTTAGCTCTATTCAGAGGACATCACCACGGAGACCTCAGCTCTCACGGCCAGCAAACCGTGCTCAAGTGGCTAGACCAGATCAAGCCTCCCTACAAATGCTGCAACCGTGAATAGAGGGTCTGTCTCCCTTTACCAAAAACTTGCCCAAAGGTGACAAATGATGATCGAAGACACTAAGAATGAGAGGGAAATGACTCACTTTAAGTAGGGAACAAGGGCAATAAAAGAGAAATTTACAAGACTGTGGTCAGTTTCACTTCTGCTGCCCTAGGACTTCTGAACAGCTGTGAAACTGTGTGCAGAGATAACTTGCTAGCTGCTAGCTGCTAGCTGTGGTAGGAGGGCAGGGGTAGGGAGACACTAAAAGTAGCAAAAGCACAGATAGGACCCTATCCTGCCTAGGCATCTGTGCTTCCTCCTGTCCCTCCCCCAGGAGGCGGGGCCTCAGCAACAGCAGTCCTAGAACAAAGTTTCAAGTGTCCCAGCAACACTTGTCTAAAAAATTTTTTTTGCTTAAATTATTTTAGGATTAAAAAAGAAACTTTAGTCTTAAAAGTTCTGCTGAGCTGCTGGGCTTTGGCTGGGCGCAGTGGCGCACACCTGTAATCCCAGCGGCTCAGGAGGCGGAGGCAGGAGGATGGCAAGTTCGAGACCAGAGGCAGTCTGTGCAGTTTAGCAAGACCATGTTTCAAAAAAAAAAGTAAAAAATGGGCTGAGGGTGCAGTTCAACGGTATAGTACTTGCAAAGCATGCAAGCACAAGACCCTGGGTTCAACCCCCAGTACCTTCCCCCATCCTGCCCCAAAAAAGGTTCTGCTGAGGTTCCTTCCATCTTCTAACAGCAGGGGGAGCTCTAGATTTAGCAAATAATCTCAGATTCACCAGCCCAGGTCGTCTGGCTGGCCCACCAGAGCACCCATTCCAGGGAGACATCCATGCTACCCTAGAGGTAAGTGAACTTCCATGCACCTGATTCTACTGTGTAACATGGGGCAACTCCAATTCAGCCTCCAGAGCCCTGTGGTGGTGGAACCTGGAATGAACATGCAATCTTGCCTCTCAGATACTTTAGCACGTGGATTAGACAAGCATCATGGGTCGAGAAAATTCTAGTGTCCATCACCCCACTTCGGCCACCTTTACTGCCTCATTTTTCTCCATAGCACTCATCACTATCCTGACAGTCTTTGCAGTAGTTCTACATTTCTTGTTTACTTACTGTCAGCCCCCTGCCATAACAATGAACTCCACAGGAGCTTGGCAGGAATTCTGTTTGTTTCTTTCATTCCTCTCAGAATCCCCAGTGCTTAGAGTATCAGGTACAAGGTATACCCTCGGTAATCAATCAGAGAATTAATGATATTCTGTGCAAAAAGGATACTAGAAGACTAGGAACAGTACAGCAAGAGGATTCTGTGGCACGCTCTAAAGGTTCACTGACAGCCAGAATTCTCTCATCTGGGTTGAAAACTTCACAAAAGTCCTGCATAACAAGCCAAGGGTTCTAATAGTCACTACAGGTGTGACATGGCGTGTGACTGCTTTCTGGGTCTCATTTTCTTCTAGAGAGTGAGAATCCACTCAGCGCTCAGAATTCATAAGAATCAAATCTGAGTGAGTGCTCAGAAGCAGGCAGGTCCATTCACTGATGTAATTCCCAGATGGGGGAATATGGTTGAATCATCAACTGCATTCCCTCACAGGCCAGTTAGGTTGTGCACCACAGCTACCAATTACTGAAAAGTTAGGAATGGCTAGCAAATGACAAAGGCAGGGTTACAACCTAATTCTGTCTCACCCTCAAGTCAGAGTTCTTTCGACTTTTCTGGGTTGGTTTCTTCTTCAAAAACTAGAGAAGAAAGAATCTGCTCGATGCAGGGCTGGACCAAGGCAGCTCCAACTAGATGGACTTCTTAGATGTCGATCTGAGTGCAACTGACATGGAAAAGTCTGCTACCAAAGTACTGAGCACAGACGGGTGTAAGGAAGATTCAGAAGAGGGGCTCATGGACCCTTCTGAGGGACCCCAGGGCTTTCAGAGACCAAAAGCCACAGTTTGAGACCCAGAGCTATCCATGGAGCAGCCTTGATCCTGATACCAGGGGACAAGGTGGGAGGGGGATGAGAAGGCTGGAAGAATTCATTAGGTGGGCAGGTTCTGGACAACAGAACCAGAAATGATGACCAAGAGAAGAATTCAAGACAATAATGACCAATCCCAAAAGACTGTTTCATTTGATAACAACATAATCTCATGGAATCCTCTTCACAATCCAAGAGGTAGGAACCTATTATTCCAATTTTATGTGTGATGAAATCAACACTGGGTGATATGCAGACTACTCACTGATTGGTGGACTCAACCCTGGCCCAGTTCTGTCTTCCCTTGTCTAAACTTTCTCACCAGTTTGTCTGTTCTTCTCAGTCTCTGAGTAGCCTAGCAGAGTTTGTGCTTTTCTTTCCTCATTGTTAATTCTGCCCTCAGATAGAAATTAGCAGGTTCAGCAATTTCCTTCTTTCTTTTTTTCTTTCCTTTTTTTTTTTTTTTGGTACTAGGAATTGAACCCAGGGCCTCACACATGCTTTGCAAGTGTTCTACCACTGACCTGTACCCTCAGCCCAGTTTTTACTTTTTGAGACAGGGTCTCCTAAGTTATGCAGGCTACCTCTGGCTTCAAACTTGTCATCCTCCTGCCTCCGCCTCCCGAGTCGCTGGGATTACAGATTTGCGCCACCGTGCCAGGCTAGGTTCAGTAATTTCAAGAGCCACTTCTGCCAGGTGAAAGGAGGAGGGAGCAAAAGCCCCTCCTTCAGGTTTCTGTCAGGATTTCTTGCTAGGCACTTCCCAGGTTCACCTGGGAGACTGGAGCTGGGACAGCAAGCGCTCTAGGTCCACTGGAGTTTGAGGTCAGGAGTGCAATTCACATGTCTGTCCAATCAGCTTTTGTTAAAGCCACATCGCAATGGGTGGCCTGGTAACAGAGATATAAGACGATGCTGGTAAAGGACTTTTACTTGATGTAGGAGCAAGTGACAATGTAGAGTCAAAATTATCCGGGCTTCCATGCTAAGGAGATGAGACATGAGGAAGCAGAGCAAAGCGGAAAATAGGTTCTAGTCTGCCTCCTGCCACACGATACCATAAGGTTGTTTACCACAAGTCCTGCCTCCACTGCTGCCCTACATGTTCTGTCACCATTATGGACTGATCCTCTAACTATGAGCTTCCAAAACATCTCACCCCTGGCATAGGTTTGTTTGGGTTGGTTCTCCTGCTACAGCAATGACAGCTGATTAATACAGAGAACTGGTACCAGGAGTGAGGTTTTGCTGTACAGAAATCTAACCATGTGGTTCCTAGGCCTTTGGAACTTGTCTGTGGAAGGAGTTTGGAAAAGTTTGGAGATGTAGGTAAGAGAAGCCCTAGAGGGCTTGAAGGGTCAGTTCTGGTGAGAGTAAGGAAGTCTAGAACCCTGCTGCCCATAGAAATGCAGGTGGAGCTCAGGGGTTTAGAGGAAGATGAGGACTCTACTGTGTACTAGGCTAGAAGTGATTTGTGTTATATGCTAGCAAAGAGACTGTCTGCAATTTGTCCATATCCCAAAGATTTAAGTGAGGCTGAATTTAAAAGTAACGAACTAATTAACTTGGTGGAAGAAATAGCACAAGGGCTGTGAAATCTTGGGGGTGTATGTTGGTTGCTATTCATTGCATTCAGCCAGATATATGATGAGAAAATAGAATGACAGTCACAGCAGAAAAGATCTTGAAAATGTGCAGCTTAAAGAGACAAAGACAAAAAGCCATGGTGATGAGGGCTTTTCAAATGTCCGTGCAAACGGGACCAGTTCAGGGAAAGAGATAAACCAAGGTAAAGAAAAGCTAGGCACTTTGCACTAGGACAATCAAGATGGCATGGAGGCACAGCAGGACCAGACACTTCTCATCTAAGGCCCCAGGGTATGAAGCAAAAAACTCATTTTGAAAGGAGACTGCCTGAAAGGTCAATGTCTACAGGACACCCTGTTGGAAAGAGGCCACCCAGGGAAATAATTTCTCAGCCTGGGTGCACAAACAGAGGCCTCTGCTGCAGCCACGGTCCAAAAGGGCTCAGCTCCCTCTCCAGCTAGCAGCAATCTTTGGCAACACCATGTGGTGGATGCAAGAGTAAAAGGGTTATGGAGGCTGTCACGAGGATTTCAGAAGATAGCCTATGAGACCAGGCAATGTGTTCGACGCTCTGTGGAGATGCCCTGAAGGGCTGATGTGTGATGCTTTGAAGGTGTTGGAACCTAGGCAGCAATGGAGACCCCAGAATTTTCGAGATGCCAGTACTATGAAACATCTGCTGAGGGAAGCTGCCAGCATAAAGTGGAGCCAGTCCAGGAGGGATGTTTGTCCTGCAAATGGCAGGGCCACAGAGGCAGAGCCACACAAGCCTGTTTGCGCTCAGATGATGCCTGATGATGTCACAGGTGCCAGATGCCAGACTTGAACTGAAAAGTTTGTTTGTCCGGTGGGATATTGGTGTCGCTATGCACCCATCTTTCCTTTCTGTGCCCATACCCTTCCTGTTTTGAATGGGAATGCTTACTCTGTGCTATTATATTATATGTTGGAAGTATATCACTTTTTTTTTTTTGCTTTGCAGGGGCTCATGCTAAGTTTGCACAGAGTCTCAGTGGAGACTTTGGACTTGGACTTTTAAACACAGTTGAGACTGTTAAGACTTTGGCAACTGTGAAAGTTGGACTGAATGCACTGTGCCTTATGAGACGGCCATGGACCTGTGGGGGTGAGGGCAAAGTATTACAGTTTGAATCTAAAATGACCGCAAAGTTCATGTGCTCTAATGTTTGGTCCCTAGTAATGGAACTATTTGTAGAGATCATAGAACCATGAGAGGCAGGACTCAGCTTTGTGGAAGTGGTCACTGGACGCGGCCTATGGTTCCAGGAAGCCCTGCCTCTTACTCTGTGATGCTGTGAGGTTGTCGGCCATAGGCCTGGCCTCTGCCGTCTCCACTGTAGACTGAACTGTCTTGTGAGCTTCCAATAAATCTCTCCCTAACTCTCCCCAAGCCCCCCACCAAAAAAAAAAAAAAAAAAAAAAAAAGAGAGAGAGAGAGAGAGAGAGAGAGAGAGAGAGAGAGAGAGAGAGAAAAGAAAAGAAAAGAAAAGAAAAGAAAAGAAAAGAAAAGAGGTTTTCAAGTTTAGGCCTCTGGTGGGTGTGAAAAACCAAAAACGCCCAAAGCTAACCCATCAACACGTGTCTGACCAGGAGGGCTGCATTCATCTCAAACATCACCTCCTTCTCCTCACTGCCTTAATGGCTTTGCCAGGGAAAACCAGGATGTTACTCAAAATTTCATTTTCCCAGAACTCCTAGAAAGCAGTTTTGGAAGAGAAGGCCCTAATGACCAAGGCAAACACGAGAGCCATTGGGGAGAGACGTTTTGGTGTCAGCAAGTAGATCCTTTTGCCCAGCCCCAGGGGTGGGTCCACTGGCACTCTGGGACTGTTTTGTGTGGACAAAAGGAACTGTGCAGTGCATACTGAAAGGAAAAGCAACCAAGCTCCCCATGGAAACCAAAGGAACAGAAGTGGCAAGAGGCATGGCACTCTTAACCACAGTTTTGGTGTCCTACCCCAGCAGGCTAGGACCACAAATTAATATTCTGGGCCCTCTCTCTAGCACCCATTTTCTTCCTCGCCTAACATGTTTGCTGCCTTAATTAAATGCGTGCATTTGTGAATTAAAAAAAAAAGTGTTCCATTTTCTTCTTAAGAATATATGAACAAGCATTTATAAGGGGAGCTCAGAGCTGTGCTCAGTGGGTGTCTGAAAGACTTTGTATTCACTAGCAGGACCCTGGACCAGGCTGGTCTCGATTTCATCCAACAAGGAAAAGTTAGTAGGAGGACCCTTAAAAATCAGCCTATCTCAGTACTTTTAGGACATCAACCAACACTCTCCCCTTACCAGCTCCAAATTTACTTAAACATGCAGGCAAGTGAGTCTTCTAGGAATCCACAAAGCAGTTCTGGAAATGCATCTCATCAATGACAACATAAACCATCAAGCCTCATTTCCTCATCATTATCACTGTTGTTGTTGTTGTTAGGTGCCATTGAGTCGGTGTCCAACTCATAACGACCCTATGACCCTATGTAAAACAGACAAAAACATTATCATTGTGATTCTCTGCTACTCAGGGTTTTCAATAGCTGATTGTATTTTGGGAGTGGGTTGCCGGGTCCTTCTCCCAAGCCAACAGTACCTGGTGTTCCCAGGCGGTCTCCCATCCAAATATTAACCAGGTCTGACCCTGCTTAGCTCCGGAGAGCTGACAGGGTCATCATTATGGAATATGCTGACAGGGTTATCATTATGGAATATACATTAAAGCTCAGGTCTGAATGGCACTTTAATAGGTGCTGACATCATAAAAGCAATGGTTCTTCCCATCCTTGAGAGGATAACATACCAGGAGCTCACCAACAACTCTGCATTCAGAGGAACTGAAAGCTATGAACATCAGTTTACAGAGGTCGCTGGAATGCCACAGTCCAGGTGGCCCACCTTTCAGAAAAGCTTGCTGACTTTTTCTTTCCACAGTGGAAGTAAGAAGCATATACACAGTGTAGCAGTGGGGACTGGGTACATGTGTGGTAATAAACACATAATAAACCAAGTGGGAAACCCAACAAATAAGTACATAAGTACCATACAAGGTGCTGAGGGCAAGATACACAGATGGGCCTAGCCCTCAAAGAGAGTTCTTGCTGTGGTGGGGAAGAAATAAATGGTTATAGTAGCAGATGGAAGTACATCGGGAGAGGTGATTTAAGGTATCATAAAGCTGCGGTCCCCAGCCCCTAGACCATGGACCAGTATGACTACTAGGAACCAGTGACACAGTAGGAGGTGAGTGGCAGATGAGTGAGCTAACTTCATCTATTTACAGCCACTCTACACTGCTCTCATTACTGCCTGAACTCCACCTCCGGTCGGTGGAAAAATTGTCTTCCAGGAAACCAGTTCCTGGTGCCAAAAGGTTCAGGATGGCTGTTATAAAGGACAGAAGAGGTAAATGTCAACCTGAAAGAAGAGGGTACAAACTATCCAGGAAGGTGTTGCAGAGAAAAACTGTAAATCGAACAGGAGCTCTGCAAGCAGAAAGGAGATCATCTCAGGCTGAGGGAAAACACGCAAAACATAAAGGTTTGACAGACTAGGCAAGTTCAAGGTAAGTTCAAGGGGTTTGCTATGGGTGGACCAAGAAGCTCCAGTGGGGGTGATGCAGCTGGAAGGGAAGGCAGGGCCCAGCCCATGAAGAACTTCAAGGTGCTTGTATCAGTCAGCTGTCATCCCTGTGGGAGAAAAACCAACCCAAACAAACTTACGGGGAAAAGGTTTATTGGGAGCACAAAGAAAATCAGTCTACAATGGCAGCAGGGCGGGCATGGTGGCAGTGGCAGAAGGGCCTTTCTTAGATGACCTCGCAGCACAGTGGACCAGGAAGGAAACCTTCAAAGGCTAGCCCCTCGGGCTTCTTCCACCAAAAACCTGCCTCCAAAGTTCTACAATATCCCAGGATAGTACCACCAGCTGGGGACCAAATGATATGACCTTTGGGGGACAATTTAGGTCCAAACCATATTAACATTCCAGCCTTGGCCTTCCATGGCCATCTTCTAATGCAAATGCATTCTCTCTAACTCCAAGAGCCCCCAAAGTCATAATAGCCTCAATCAGGTTCAAAAGCCCAAGTCCAAAGTCTCCACTGAGACTCAAGGCAAACTTACCTGTTGGCTCCCACAAAACAAAAACAGGTCACATATCTCTAACATATAATGGCACAGAATAAGCATTTCCATTCCTAAAGGAGAAAGTGGGGACACCTAAAGGAAAGACTGGTCTTTAGCAAGACCAATATCCCACTGGACACACAAAACCTATTAGTTCAAGTCTGGTATCTGGCACATGTGACGTCATCTGAGCTCAAACAGGCTTGGGCAGCTTTGCCCCTCTGGCCTTATCACAAGCAGCTCTCCTGGGCCAGCTCCACTTCTCCCCAGCAGCTTCCCTCAGCAGACCCTTCATGTTGCTGGCATCTCCAACAGTCTGGACCTCACGGCATGGCGTACCAGAAACAGAGTTTAAGCACCACCCTCAAAACTTCACACATCAGTCCTTCAGGGGCACTTCTCAGGGCACTTAACCCTGGCACACACTGCCTGGCCTCACAGGCTATCTTCTGGAACTCTGGGGGTAGCCTCCATAACCCTTCAACTCTTGCATTCTGCATGGCAGCAGAACCAGTACCAGGTGGACAAGGCCAAGAGTTGCTGCTAGCTTGCGAGGTAACTGGACCCTTCTGGACCATGGCTGCAGTGGCAGCCTCTGTATGCCCAGGTCGAGAAATCATTTCCCTGGGTGGCCTCTTCTCAGCAGTGTGTCTGAGAGATAGCTTTTCAGATACTTGCTTTTCAAACCCAGGAGACAGCTTCTCAGACACTCCTTTTTCAAATGGGATTTTAGTCTTATACCTTGAAATCTTAGATGGAAGCGGTCTTGCCCAACTCCTGTGCCTCCAGGCCACCCTGGTTGTTCTAGTCAATGGTGCTTATCTCTTTAACCATTATGGCCTCCCAGGCTGAACCAGCCATGTCTGCAGTAACTTTAGACAAGTTGTGGCTTTTTCCCTCTTTAAACCGCACATTTTCCAGATCCTTTTCCTGTGCCTTTTGCTCCATATTGTCATTATATATCTGGCTAAAAGCAGCAAGCAACAACCATGCCACACAACCTATATACTGCCGTCCTTGTGATATTTCTTCTGCCAAATTAATTAGTTCATAACTTTTAAATTCAGCCTCGCTCAAATCTCTAGGGCATGAACAAAATAGAGATAGCCTCTTTGCTGGACTATAAAATGGATTGCCTCTAGTCTAATGCCCAACAGAGTCTTCATTTTTCTCTAAAACACTGAGTCCCATCTGCATTTCTATCTGCAGCAGCATTTTGGTCTTCCTAACTCTAACCAGAACCGCCCCTCCAGTCCTCCAGGGCTTCTTTTGTCCACATCTCCAAACTCTTCCAGATTCCTCCTGCAAACAAGTTCCAAAGGCCTAGGAACTATTTGGTTAGGTTTCTACACAGCAATGACCCTGTTCCCTGGTACCGATTTTCTATATTAGGCAACTGTCATCGTTGTGGCAGAAAAACCAATCCAAATAAATGTATGGAAGAAGAGGTTTATTGGAAGCACATAGTTAGAGAATCAGTCCATAATGCCTGTAAGGCAGGCATGGTGGTGGCAGCAGCATGGCTTGTGGCAAACGACCTCACGGCATGGCGTACCAGAAACAGAGAGAAACCCAATTCTCAGGTATGGGGGGGAGATGACACAGGACCTCTAAAAGCCAACCTCCAGGGAGCTACTTCTGCCAAAGGACCATCCCTCAAAGTTCCACAACCTTCTAGGACAGCGCCACCAGCTGGGTACCAAAGGACATGACCTTTGGGGGACAATTTAGGTCCAAACCACAACAGTGCTACTACTGCAGGACTTCTGCTTCCAGGAGGGAGTAGACATACTATTCTCTATTCTTCCCGTAAGTACAAGTAAACACTCTGGACATTATATATAAAACAAACACCAGTGAGGCAGAGAGAAGCAGGCCTACTGGCTAGGGATCTTGGAAGGCAGGGAATGACATGGCAGTGAGCTCCTTCCTGGGTTTTTGTTGGTTTGTTTTTTTCCCTCATATATCCCAGACTTGGAGATGAAGAAGCTGGCAACCAGAAACGCCATTGGTGTGGCCAAAAATGTCCCAACAAACGTCTGCTTTCTCTAGCCAGGGGACCATGAGAAGACAGCCTAGCAGACAGAAAACTTTTAGTCAGTAATTGTTCCGCTCTAGTCAAACACCACAGAAAAAAATGGTAGCCTCAACCCTCCTCTGCCACTTTGCCCCTGTAAAGGCCAAGTTGGGAGTCTAGACTTCACCCCTAGAGGGCTGTGATAAGGCACTTCAATACCCCTGCTGAGGTGGCGTCAGAGAAGAGCAAGTAGTAATCTGGGGCTCTCATTCCCACCAGCCATTAACAACCCCCAACACCCTGACAGTGTAAGTGGAGACTTAACCATCCCCCTTCCTGCTGGGGTGATGTGTCAGAGGAAAGCTGATGGCGAACTGGGACTCTCACCACTGCCCGGTGGTAACAAGGTTAGCCCACTAGGGTGTTAGTGGCGACCACATTGGGAGCAGAAACTCTCATCCCTAACGAGAACTCCTTTTCCAATCCCAACTCTGGTACCAAGGGCTGTCAAAGGTGGAATCTGGACTTCTACCTCCACCTGGTTGTAACGAGGTAGCACTATCTCTACTTTGCCCAGCCAAAGCAGTGTCAGAGAGAGCCAGCTGAAACAGGGCCTAAATGAAGACTCATACTACTAAAATGTCCAGGTTTCAATAAGAAATCACTCAAGATACCAAGAACAAAGATCTTGTAAAAAAGACAATCAATATATATCAACACCAAGATGACAGATGTTAGAATTAGCTAACAAAGATTAAAAAAGAAAAAAAAAGAAAAGAAAGAAAAAAAAAAAACTTCAGCCAGGCACTGTGGCACATGCCTGTACTGATAGTTACTCAGGAGGTGGAGGCAGGAGAATTGCAAGTTTGAGGCCAGAGGCAGCTTGCCTCAAAATTAAAAATAAAAAAAGGGACTAAGGGTAAAGGTCAGAGGTAAAGTACTTGCTTAGCAGGCAGGAGGCCCTGGGTTCAACTCCCAGGAAGGAAGGAAGACAGGCAGGCAGGCAGGCTGGCTTTAATGAACAATTATGAATAAACTTGAAACAAATGAAAAAGAGCCTCATCAAAGAAAGAAATAAAGAGGAACACTGGAATTCCCACCCCCGGTACTAGGGGTTGAACCCAGGGCCTCGCTCTTGCATGCTTTGCAAGTGCTGGACCCCTGAGCTGCACGCCCAGCCTTTTTTTTTTTTTTTTTTTTTTTTTTTTTTTTTTACTTTTTGAGACAGGGTCTTGCTAAATTACGCGACTGCCTCTGGTCTCAAATTTGTGATCCTCCTCCCTCTACCTCCCGAGTCGCTAGGCTTACAGGCGAGCGCCATGGCCCCAACTGGAAAATTTAAAGCTGAAAAACATCACGATGAAATTTAAGACTCTGTGGATGGGCTCAACAGTGGAATAGAGGGGTACAACGGAAAGAGTCATTAAACTGGAAAGCAGAACAACAGAAATTACTGCATCTGCACAACAGAAAAGGAAAGAAAAGAAAAAAGAGGAAAGGAGAAGAAGAGAAGAGAGAAAAATGAAGTGAAGCTCAACCCCAGGGACTGCGGAATTTTAACAAAAAAATCTAGCATTGCATATCCAAGTCTTGAAGGAAAAGGAAAACAGGGTGAGGCTGAAAGTCACTTAAAGTAATATGATTGAAAACTTTCTAAATTTGGCAAGAGACATAAATCTACAGATTCACCACGTTCAGTAAAAACCAAAAAAGATAAATACAAAGAAATTCATGCCAGGATATATCATAAGTAAACTTTTGAAAACCAAAGACAAAGAAAAATGTTGAACATTACTACAGAGAAAAACATCTGAGTGACAGTATATTTCTCATCAGAAACCATGGAGATGAGAAGGAAGGGGCACAGTGTTTTTTAATTGCTATTAAGTTCCTGAGGTCAATGTGTAGCTACATCAACCAGGGGAGTAACACAATCAGAACTTCATGGATGAGGAGGGAGGAGTTGCTTCTAACGATGTTTTATGTTAAAAAATAAAACGAGCAGAAACACATCTGGTAAGTGTCACGTATTCATCTTACGCTGTGTCTGAACTCACGTATCCCTCTTCCTGCCTCCCTCCCTCCCCATGGTACTGAGGGGTTGAACCTAGTGCCTCATGGAGACTTTTGCAAGCGCTGTACAACTGAGCTGCACCCTTGGCCCATTTTTCACTTTTTATTTTGCGATAGGATCTTGCTAAATTACATAGGCTACCTCTGGACTCAAACCTGTGATCTTCCTCCTTCTGCCTCCCAAGTTCCTGGGATTACAGGCACAAGCTACTGCACCCAGCAGCCCCTTCCTCCTTCCTTAATTTTGAATTTTTCAAACCTAAAAAAATACTGAAAGAACAAATAATAAAGAGCTCTATATCAGTGGCCTAGATTTAACAGTAACCTTTTAAAATCCTTACAACTGGGTCAGTACACAACTTCATGATAAATGGAGAAAACACTGAGGTTGTCCAAGATTTTGCTTTACTTGGTTTTACAATCAACAACCATGGAAGCAGCAGTCAAGAAATCAAAAGACACATTGCATTGGGAAAAGCTGTGGCAAGAGACCTCTTTAAAGTGTTGAAAACTAAACATGTCACACTGAAGATGAAGGTGCGCCTACCTCATGCCATGGTATTTTCAGTCACATCATATGGTTATGAAAGCTGGACATTGAACAAGGCAGACAGGAGAAGAAATGATGCTTTTGAATTATGGTGCTGGAGACAAATATTGAATATACCATGTTGTTGTTGTTGTTGTTGTTGTTGTTGTTGTTGTTGTTGTTGTTAGATACCATCAAGTCGGTATCCGACTCATAGCGACCCTGTGTACAACAGGCGAAACACTATTGTCAGGGTTTCTCTGCTGTTCATAGGGTTTTCAATGGTGGATTGATTTTTGGGAGTGGGTTGCCGGGTCTGTCTTTCAAGCCTACAGCAGCTGGTGTTCCCTGGCGGTCTCCCATCCGAGTACTAACCAAGCCAGACCCTTCTTAGCTTCCGAGATCTGATGGGATCAAATGCCACAGGGCTATGGCTGCAGGCAAATATACCATAGACTGTCAAAAGAACCAAGAGATCTATCCTAGAAGAAATGCAACCAGAGTGCTCCTTGGAAGCAAGGATGGCTAGACTGTGTCTTACGTATTTTGGACAAGTTGTAAGGAGGGACCAATCCCTAGAGAAGGACATCATGTTTGGGAGAATGGCAGGTCAATGAAAAAAAGAACAACCCTCAACTAGGTGGACTGACACAGGGTGTACAACAATGGGCTTAAACATAAATAAGATCATGTCCCTGGCACAGAATTGGGGAGTGTTTTGTTCTATTGTACATAAAGTCATTATGAGTCAGACCCAACTTGACGGCACCTAACAACAACATATTTGTTCCTCTCAACTCTTTCCTTTTGTGTACACACACAATTTTTTTCATTTACAGAAACACACAAGTTCAGATATTAATCATGACATTTCACCTCCAATCCTTCAGTGTACATTTCCTTTTTTTTTTTTTTTTTTTTTTTTTTTTTTTTTTTTTTTTTTTTGGGCGGTACTAGGGGTTGAACCCAGGGCATTGTGCTTACATGCTTTGCAAGTGCTGGACCACTGAGCTGTATCCCCAGGCCATTTTTTTACTTTTTATTTTTGAGACAGGGTCTCGCTAAATTACGCAGACTGCCTCTAGTCTTGAACTTGTGATCCTCCTGCCTCTGCCTCCCAAGTTGCTGGGATTACAGGCATGCACCACTGAGCCTGGCTGCCTTCAGTGTGTATTTCATAAGGACATTCTTATATCTAACTGAAATACTTTTATCATGTCTAAGAAAATTAACATTAATTCACTAATATCTCATTTGAAATTCCTCAATTGCCCCCCAACCCAAGATTTAACCAAGAATCTGCATCTTGGTTGCTGTCTCTGTAGTCACAATCTAGGACAAAATCCTCATCTTTTCATTTTTCATGACACTAACTTGTTTTCAGTGTCTAAGCCAGTTGTCATGCAGAATAGTCTATATTTCAAGTTTAGATTTACATTGAACATTTTTGGCAGAAAGACTACATAGGTGATATGTGCTTCCTCACATCAGGAGACATGTGATATTGGTGACTAACCAATGGTGGTGCCAAAAGTTTGAAAGGTAACAACAGATCTCTCCATCTTAAGGTCAGCATCTCCCCTCTGTAATTAATATGTAATCTGTGGGCTACCTTTTGAGGCTACGTGAAAATTCTGTTCTCCAACAACTATTTACCTAATGGTCTCAGAATCTAATGATGATCCTTGCTTGTATGGATTCTTGCCTAAATTATTACAATATCAATTTTATAATTGGAACTGCAAAACAGAATTACATTTCTACAAGATCACTTTGGTTATAATCAAGACGCCGTTTAGAAGAACAGAAGAAGAGTGATTGAGTGAAGGGATGTGATATTAACATTCTCAAACAACAGACACTGAGGAAGTAAGCTTAGGGTAGGGTGGGAGGCCTGCAGCCATACCACCCTAGTGTCTGATCTCATTAGACCTGGGAGCTAAGCAGGGCCAGGCCTGGTTAGTACTTGGATGGGAGACTGCCTGGGAATATTGGGTGCTGAAGGCTTGGGAAAAGGACCAAGCAGCTAACTCCCAAAACAATCCGCCACTGAAAAACCATATGAACAGCAGACAAGCACTGACATAATGCCAGGCACGGTACAATGCTGGATAGTGTTTCGTTCTGTTGTACATAGGGTCGCTATGAATCAGACTCACCTCAATGGCACCTAACAACAACAACAGGGGGAAAGATTGAGTTCAGTTTCTGAGCTGGTTATGAGACACCCTGTTAAATTATGTCCTGAGTGGGTGTGCACAAATGCTCCTTGATTTACCATGGAGCTGCATCCTGACAGAACCCATCATAAGGTGAAAATATTTGAAGTTGAAAATACACTTAACAAACCTAACCTACCAAACATCATAGCTTACCAGCACAGTACACAGTATTGGTGGGGTGGGGTAAGTAGAGTAGATTCTGATCAAGTATTGCTGCTGCTGCTGTTTTTCAAAATGTACGACAGTGATGAAACAACAAACAGCGGTTTCCATCTGATCCTTCATATTTGGCTTTCTGTTCCTGGCTAATTGGAAATAAATGTCTCACCATTTTCTCTGAGCTGGCACTGGGGCAGAAGGGAGGACCTTCAGGTCTACCTAAGAAAATGTTAAGAGGCACACATTCTCCTATTCCCTTTCCCCTTAGCTCTCTCTTGAAGCCAAGATAGCAGAAAAGAGTTGCTGTATAATCAGACTCCATCCGAAGTGAACTGAGTCCTTCGAGGCATCCCTTGGCCCCAGCACAGGAGTGTGTCACACACCTCTAGGCAGTTCATTACCTTTGCCAGAACTGACCAGTGACACTGTACAAGGCTGCATGAGAGGCGGGCAAGGCAGGCTTTTCCTAGCATTGGAAATGGGGGTGGGGGTTGAGTCTTCACAAACTGGGTATATCCAACCATTTCATATGCAGCAGCCACGTGTGTCTTAGAAAGGTGTTTTGCCATCAACTCTCAAATCTTGTGAACAAGGCTGCCTTCTACTTCAGCATTCCTGGGGAAAAGAGCAGAGCAATATTCTACGCCATGGAGAGGGGGAAGATGCCGGCAACCAGGGCCCAGTGTTTCTCCAAGTGTGGTTCAAGGCCATCTGCATGAGTGTCCTCCACTGGAGTGCAAGAACCTCTGGAATGCAGATTCACGGGCCCAAGAATTTTAACCTTTAGTGAGCTGAATGATTCTGGTGCCATCGAACTTTGAAAATCACTGATTCCCTAGTCCAAAAGGCAAAGAAGGAGGAGCAAGTGGGATTTGATCTGCTCGGTATCCAGCACCACATCCTAAGTGATTAAAAAGTACATTTTGAGGAAGGATTTGATGAACTTTCTCAATAGCCTGATTTGAAATTTCAACTCTACTGTCTGTGAGTGAAGAGCTCTAATTTCTTGAGCTCTTTGTAGGATCACTGCAATACATATATTCCTGGGAGTCAAAGAATCAGGGGGTTGCGGGGTAGCTCAGTGGTAGAACTTAGCATGTGTGAGACCCTGGGTTCAATCTGCACCAGAAAACAAAAATCGTTTTTTGTTTGTTTGTTTATTTGTTTGCCATTTTCTTCACACCCTGGCTAGGACCTAGTTGGGCTGGAATGGATTCCACACTCTGCTGTTTGTATCAGAAGTATGGTCATCATGCTCAATAGAAGACTGCTACAGAAACACAGTCCTCGGCCTTTGAACCCAGGGGATGAGGAGCACAGAGGCCTGGTGTCAGTGCAAGAAAAGGGGAGGGTCCCTCACAGAGGGACAGAGGGCAGAGGTCGGCTGTGTCACTCTGTGTAAGGGCTGACACTAGCATTAAGTAGGTGATTTTCTTAGAATTCTGTATCCAGGCAGAGAAGAGACTCAACCTGGAGCACAGAGAACCAGACTCAGAGCCACACTGAATGCCTAACAATTCTGTGCCAAATTTCAGATGCTTATGTGGGCAGCAGTCTCATAAGCAGATGTGCCAAATTCTGCAAGGAGAATCCATGGCATGAAAGCAATTAGGAACCTCTGATTTAACCAAGGGTTATTATGACAGAAGGGGAAAGACAGCTGTGGCCTTCACACCTCACAGCTGGCAGACACGAGCAACAACATGGAGGGCTAAAAATGATGGGGTCTCTCTCACCCCTACCTGATCCCACCAACTATGGGTCCTGATCTGACACTGCTTTCAGTTTTCAAGTATTTTCATAGGTGAAATTCTGGTGAAAGCACAGCAGGCTATCATCATAAAATTCCCAGGTGAGCAAGGACCTCTACAAATTGTGACCTTCAGGAATTAGCAACAGGCCTGGAGCCGGAAAACCTGGGCTGTCCTTGCCTCTGTCTTTTAGTGGCAGTGTAGCCTATGGCAGGTCATGTGACTCCTCTGAGGCTCCAGTCCTCATCCACAAAATGACAGTGATACTTAGTACTGCACTGGGTGACTATTAGCATTAAATAAAGTGAAAGTGCTCTGCCATCTGCCAGAAGCTGCTATAGCTCTGTGTGTGTGTGTGTGTGTGTGTGTGTGTGTGTGTGTGTGTGTGTGTGTTCCTCCTTCTGAAAGAAATACCACGTATGTGAAGTCAAATGCTGAGAGCTAACTAGGCCTGGATTCCATTTTTTGTCTATTTTCAGCTGACACACTAAAATGCCTACCAAAATATCTTGCAACAAAGACCATTAAACAAAGAGTTGTGTCAACAGTTCTAGGGCCTGACCATAGCAATGAGAAACAGAACTAAGGTCATGGGAATCAAAGACAGAGCTTGGGGTGGGGGGAAGAGAAGGGACTACACATTTTGTGGCAAGCAATGATCCAAACGAAGAGTCATGAAGCACCCCTCCTATACATCCTGTCTTGCTATGCAGGCTTGTCACCAACCCTGTCTTGGCACCTGGGCTATCACCCCCACCCAAACCAAGAGGAAAGCCAACTACTAAGAACAAATGTAGGAAGGAGAAATCTGAGGATGCTAAGTAATTTCCTTTCCAGAAACATAAGCTACTCTAGAGTCTCCCACTCTTGACCCACTGGTGGTGGAAG
The DNA here is from genome assembly GCA_007922755.1 of Pedetes capensis. Taxonomy (NCBI): domain Eukaryota; kingdom Metazoa; phylum Chordata; class Mammalia; order Rodentia; family Pedetidae; genus Pedetes; species Pedetes capensis. The sequence continues at coordinate 95,677 of VMDO01002670.1, read as the reverse complement.
AGGCTGAGCCTAGAAGAGGTGGCCACACAGGTCTTGTACAGCACATCAGCAGACAGTGAATTCTGAAGGTTAAAATACTAGGGGGCAGACGTTTTGGACTTGGTCGCTGTGGTCTGAATAAGTGTCTTGGAAGGGTGCCTGTGGTGCTACTAGGAAGTGGCAGATCCTCTAGGAGGCCTGCTGGACCCCAGCCCACTCCTTTTCCTCTTTGTGGCTTCCTAGCCACCATGAAGTGACAGCTCTGCTCCACCACGTGCTCTCACCACGATGTAGTCTCCCCACAGGACCCAGAGCTATGGGGCCAGTCCTCACAGACTGAAACCTCAAAAAGCAAGTCAAAAATCAACGTTTTTTTGGGGGGTAGTATTGGGTGGGGTTCAACCCAAGGCCTTGTGCACACTTTGCAAGTGGTCTACCACTGAGCTGCACCTCCAGCCCATTTTTTATTTTTTATCTTGGCATAGTCTCATTAAGTTATGCAGTCTACCCCTGGCTTTGAACTTGCAATCCTCCTCCCTCTGCCTCAAAATCAACCTATGTAAGTTGATTATCTCAGGTATTTTGTTATAGGAATAGAAATCTGACTACCATTGATCTTCCAGCCTGGAAGATCATCTTTCCTCTTGGCTTTCACACCACAGCCAAGTCTAAGACTCAATCTATTATTATTCTAGTATGCACTTACTTCTTGGTGAGGAGAAGGAGGAGGAGGAGAGGGAGGGAAGGTGGGGGTGGGGGAGCAGAAGAGGAGGAAGAGGAGGAGGAGAAAAAGACGACAACAACGATTTAGCTATGTGAGTGCACACCTGTAATCCATAATCCCAGCATTTAGGAAGCCAAGGCGGGAGAATTGGGATTTTGAGGCCAGGCTGGACTACATAGTGAGATCCTGTCTCAAAATGACAGCAACAAGAAAAAACTGATTGCCTTTTCAGTAAATGCCTAAGTCATCCGTTTAAATACAAGCTACAAATCACATTTGTCCTTCTGCAAATAATATTCTACTAGGTTGATTTTAAATCACCACCACCATCAGCTATGCATCAGGACTCCCCATGAGGCTGTGATTCTTTACATTTGTATTGTTTAGGTAAAATTAGTGGTAGCAGCAACAAGTGACTTTATTATCTCTTCTGTTTAATGTGTTATCTTGAAAAGATGTTGGCTGTGGATTTCTCAGATATTACGAACAAATTATGAAATAAAACTTAACACCTTCTGTCCTTTTTAAGCCAGTGCTGAGTGCACCCCTGTAATTCCAGCAACTCGGGAGGCTGAGGCAGGAGGATCACAAGTTTGAGGCCAGAAGCAGCCCGTACAGCTTATTAAGATCCTGTGCCAAAATTTAAAAATAAAAAAGGGACTGGTGGTGCAGTTCAGTGGTAGAGTGCTTGCTTAGCATGTGCTGGCACTGGGTTCAACCTTCAGGACTACAAAAAGAAGAAAAAACAAAACCAAAAACAAAATGCTCATTAAAAAAAAAAAAAAAAACCCACAAAAACCTAATTTCTATTGCCAGTTCAAAAGAGCCCACTGTTGGATTTTTCTTTGGATCTAATGAATACACTCAGATCCTGAACACACAGATCACTCCAGACTCCTATTTTAGGACTTGTTGGCAACTGGCCAAGGAGACAGCTCAATGCTAGTCATTGATCATTGAGGTAAACACAACTTACAACAGCAGGAAGAGAGATAAGGGTGCTGACCTCTACCACAAGTGCAATGTCAAAACACCAGGGAGACATGGGCCTAGTTGGTCATCTCCACAGATTAAAAAAAGGATCCCAGATGCCACATTCCCAATACAAATTTCTCTCAGCTTCAAATCTAAGGGATCAGGGTAGCCTCCCTGCTAGAATACCTTTGCCCAGTGTTCATTAGATGCCACTTAAACTGGGGATTCGACTACAATTAAATAGCCACATTTTTGTGGGGACGATACATCATCTCATTAGGTAGGGTTTCTCTGCCCCCCCCCCCCAAAAAGGAAACCATCTCTTCCACCCAAAGCTATCTTTGTATTTGCAACAGCAAGCAGGTTATGCTGACACATCCTGAGAGTGAGCACATGAAAGGAGGAGGTGTTTGATGGCAATGGGAACTGAGCAGTGGTTGAAGTGGCTCAAGTGGCCTTCTTGGAGCTCCTTCAGGAGAATGACACTGGTCAGATCTTGGGTAACCTTCTCTGGTTCACAGGAGTAGCAGTTCAGAGCTTCTAGCAACTCCCACATGGACTTAAAGAGATGAGAGATGATTAAGCCCCAGAGAGACCAAAATCTGTCCTCATTCTGGCCCCCACACAAAGTCATTCATCTATGAAGCATCCACTGAGAAGAAATGTCTCTGACAATATTACCCTTCACTTAAAAGAAAACAAATAAAACTTCTTTGAAACCTACATCTAAAATCTTTGTAAGGTCAAAATAACTGGGCAAAGGTTGGGGGTCTGTAGGTCCCCCTGGTGGAGCATATGCTTAAGATGTGCATATAGTTCAATCTCAAACATGAACGAGAAGAATTTTAGCTTCAGAGGAAAAAGGATCATAATAATCAATCCTGACATTTTCAGTCATTATATAATCTTCTGTCAAAGATAAATTTTAGCCAGGTGTGGTGGCTCACATCTATAATCCTAGTGACTCAGGAGGCAGAAGCAGGAGGATCAAGGGTTCAAGGCTAGAGGCAGCCTGTGTACTTAGCAAGACACTGTCTCAAGATAAAAAATAAAAAAATGGTCTAAGGGTGCTGCTTGGTGGTAAAGCACTTGCAAAGTATGTGCAAGGCTCTGGGTTCAACCCCCAAATGCCACTCAAAAAAAAAAAAAAGGTGTTTCTTCTTGATGCAGAGACTGCTATAGTTAGACGAACAAATTTTCAGCTAACACTGGGAACCAGTAAAATGACCACTTAGATTAGCTATGAGTGCCACAGTGGGCAAACCATCTCAGTATAAACCATTTGGCTAACTTACAGCATTAGCTCAAGAGTAACAAAGGGATCCGAGAATTGGAGGGATGGAAAGCCAAGATGTAACAGAGCTTGTTAATAATACAGAGCTGCAGGTCTATTATGTGAAACAATTCTTTGCAGGATCGTAGTGAGATACACAGGGCCTGCTTGTAGACCTAGGGAACCACTCAAAACTAGCCGGGTAACCTATTCACTTTTCCATTTGGCAACACATCTGAGCACCTTCCAAGGGCTGGAGAATCCAAGAGGCCTCTGGATTGACGCTAACCCACTACCCTCTCTGAATGTGCTGTTCTCAACCCTCTGGATCCTCCTAATCATTCTGAGGTAAGAGTCACCAAAGACACTGGCTGTACATAGGGAAGTACCATTTCAAGTGAAAAGACAAAGTCCAGGGTATGGCTGAGCGATAGAGTGCTTGCATGTGTGAGGCTCTGGGTTCCATTCCCAGCGCACACACACACAGAGTGGAGGGAAGAGAGGGGGAAGAAAAGAGACGAAAACAAACAAACAAACAAACAAACAACCCTCACTCAAGTCCCTAGAGCATCTGTAGGAAAAATAGTTATTCTTCACTTGCCTGCACAGGTGTCAAGATTTTTCCACTATTTGCGCATGGGACACTAAGGAATTGGGGTTAACTGTAAGATCAGAAACATGCTGCTGCTCTACGCTTTTCCCCAAGGAGTCTCAGTGGAACAACCATAGGCAGAGAAGGAGATGAACATGGTTCTCTCACATCCAGAGAAGTCATAGGCAACATCTTTCTCATGTGCCTGGGTCACAAGAACGTCCACATTTTCTTTAACAGGTTATTCCTCTGCAAGTCTTCCCTACTCCTGCAAAGAACACTTTTCTTAACTTTCATCTTCACCTCTTGACCTCATACACTTTTAAATGTCCAAGAGAAAGGATGAGGGCAGGGTGGGGGCTTTGTTTGAGAATGAACAACCAAACACAACCAATCTCTCTGTGAGTCTCCATCCTGTGTATGGCAGCATTCCTGGCTTTGGATTCAAAGACCTATTACAGCCTGGGGATGTAGCTCAGGGGTAGAGCACTTGCTTAGTATGTGCAAGACCCAGGGTTCAACTCCCAGCACCGCCAAAACTAAAAAAAGAAAGAAGGAAAGAAAAAAATCACAAATAAGTTGGATTCTGCTTTAATCTTAGCTGCGTGTGATGATGCATACCTATAATCTCACTTGGGAGGCTGAGGGAAGAGGATTGCTGAGAGTTTGAGGACAGCCTAGGCTACACAGCAAGACCTTGTCAAAAAACAAAAACAAAAAAAAACAAACAACAAAAAAAAGATATGCTTGCTCCTGTCTATGGCATCCTCCTCCTCCCTCAGATACACAGAGCTTCAAAAAGCATTACAAAAAGTTCAGGGCTAGACTAAGCCTCCATTATCTGGCACTCGGTACTTGGTAGGGTGTAAGTGGTATAAAATTTGAGACATATGTTTACATAATAAGAATAAAGGATTCTGGGAAATGATCCTGTTTAACAGCATATCAGAAGCCACAGCTGTGATGCATGCTCTGAGCATATCAAGCAGCAAAGAAAGGAATGTGGGAACTGGAAGATTCTCTAATCCTCTAAACCCAATGGAAAGGTCATTCCCCAACTCTGAACAGTATATAAAAGAAGGAACAACCCTGGAAGGAAGGGAGCCACTAAAGCACATTGTATCCTGCAGATATGATGTCTGAACTGAAAGCCAGGCCTACATGGGAAATGTGTAAATGTGGTGGTGTTTCTTCCTACAACTAGAAAAAAAGAAATTAGAATGAGAAAATTTTGATAAAAGATATAAACCAAAAATGATGAGACAAAATATGACAGGATGACCCTGCTCCTTTTTCTCACTGAAAGGCCCTGCCTTCCTCTTAAGTTGTACAACAAACAAATACAGGGCTCTTCTCAGAACCTCCTCAGTGTGGGCCTCAGGAGGTGGGTACTTCAAATTAGATGTTACTTTTGCAGGTCTCCCAATCTCCAAATCCCAACAATTTGCTCACATTTTCTTTAAAAGATATGCAATTCACAAAGCCGGGTGCTGTGGTGCATGCCTATAATCCCAGCGACTCAGGAGGTGGAGGCAGGAGGACTGCAAGTCTGAAGCCAGAGGCAGCCTGCATAACTCAGAGAGACCCTGTCTCAAAATAAAAAATGGGCTGGGGGTGCAGCCTCCTGGTAGAACACTTGCAAAGCACATGCAAGGACCTGAGTTGAATCTCCAAGTACTGCCAAAAAAAAAAAGATATGCAGTGGAGGTGAGGAGTGGAGTAAGCAAAGACTGCAGAGTAATGGGGTATTTGGGTGGCAGGAGATGCTGGAAATTACAGGAGGAGTCAACGGATGTAGGGTAACAGTGAGGTAGGGTTACTCACCAGGCCAAGGGCTGGCAAAAATAATGAGCTTTAGCTGGGTGCTGTGGTATATGCCTATAATCCCAATGACTGGGAAGGCTGAGGCAAGAGGATTGCAGGTTCAAGGTCAGAGGTAGCCTACACAATTTAGTGAAACTCTATCTCAAAATAAAAAAGGAGTTGGGAGTTCATCTCAGTGGTAGAGCACTTGCCTAGCACACATGAGGCCCTGGGTTCAACCCCCCAGTAGAGGAGGGGGGGAGCAGGAGGGGGGAGGGGAGGAGGAAGAAGAACAACAACAACAATAACAACGAGCCTCATCGTTGGGAACTCAGGACACTATCCATGTAATACCAAGTGTATACATGAACAGGGACTGTCACACCTAAAACTATTTCCAGGCTTCAACATTATATCTTATAATCTAAGAGTTTGCTAGTGCTTCACTAGAAAAGATGAAAAACAAGACTGTGTCCACAGATGCAGACAGCTCTTGGTAGATGGGAAGATATTCTCAAAGAAGCAAGTAATTTCTATTCCTACAGGAAAGTCACTTAGTCTCATTTCACAGATACAGAGAACAGCCTAAAGTATACAATTAAATATTCAGAACTTTAGAACCTAGACTCTTGACAAAATGGGAATGTTTTTCAAATTCCATGTTGAGAATTCCAACAGGTATGCAACAGAATGGTAATCTGTTTTTGTCTGTCTGTCTGACACACACACACATCCCACTTTACAACTGGCTGTCTTCATTCATTTGGGTGAGGTACTGGGGCGGAAATACAAGTAAGATATTTCCTTAAGGAGCTTATGGTCTAGTTGGAGACATAAGTAGAATATGGCAATTTTTTTTTTTGTTTTTGTTTGTTGTTGTTATTTTTTGAGATAGGGTCTTCCTATGTAGCCCAACGCTGGCCTCCAACTAGTGGTCCTCCAACTTCAGTCTCCTGAGTACTGAGATTACAGGCATTCGCCAACTCACTTGGGGATAACTGAAATTTCTGAAGCACTGTTTGTTTTAATGACATAGAATACTAAAAGAAATGCAAAACAAGAGAACTGTAATTGATAAATTCTATTAAACAATGATCTCCAGTAGCACCTGTTAGTAAATGAAAGACAGGAAAAAAGACTGCAGGGTATTCAACCTCTGTGTGGCTTTTCAATCCTGAACCTATTATGGATCCCAAGAAGAAGCATAATACTCTCAGAACCAGTAGTATAATTATAGTCAGCATCTCACAGATAGTGCTGAACTGCTCTTTATTTTGTGTATGGGAAGGTTGTAATTACTCAAATTCTAGCTGCTCAGTGTCTTGAAGGCAGGTAGCTAACCCTGTATTTCTTTAATCTCTATAGTATCTAAAACTATTTTAGGCACAAAGTGGGCACTAAACACATAATGTCCTTTTGAAACAGACAAGTGGATGAGAGGTTGGGTAACTCTATAAGGTTTGCAGACTGGCCGATCTGGAGTGTTTTGTAAAACACAGCATTGCCCTACCTGATCAGATTACTGATCTACTCCACAAGCCTCCTGATACGTAGGGTTAGGGGTGATGGATCCTTCACAGAGGACCACAGAAGACAGCATAATGCACGTAAACAGCGTGGTAGTTAAGTGCAGCAAACCAAAAAGTTAATTTGAAATTTAAGCTCCTTGGCTGATGCTTAGGATCGAAAAAGACTTTCAACTTTCTACACTTGTATTAAGGTTCTAACTCTTAGAAATGGACCTACCTCCATCATGACATAAATCAAATACCATCCTCCCTTGCTTAGAAGCCTTGAGTGGCTTCCCACTGAACTTATAATCAAATCCATCTCTTCCATGAAGTGCCCCCGTTACCCATCTCCATTGTCCCCTCTCCCCTTACACACCATGCCCCAGCCACACAAGCTTCCTTGATGTTCTTCAGACACACCAAGCTCTTACCTGCACTAGGCCCTTTTATTTATTTATTTACTTACTTATTCATTCATTCATTCATTTATAATGGCACTAGGGAGCGGAATTCAGGGCCTCATGCATACTTTGCAAGAATTATATTACTAAGCTGTACTCCCAATTTCTTTTTGATCTTTTTATCTTGAGTCAAGGTCTCGGTAAATTTCACAGGCTTCCTCTGGTCTTGAACTCCCAGCTCTGCCTCCAAGTTGCTGGGATTACAGTCATGTACCACTGTGCCCAGGCTTATACTTGCTTTTCCTTCTATTTGAGCCCTTGTCCTGCTTTCTAAACGGCTGACTCCAATCCATCTCTTTAGACTTTAGGTCCAATATTTCCTCTTTAAGGAGACCGCCTGTGGACTTTTTGTTCATTTGTTTGTTTTGCTTTTGCTTTTGTTTTTTGAGATGGAGTATTGTTATGTAGTCGGAGCTGGTCTTGAACTCATGATCCTGCCTCAGCGTCATCCCAAATGCTCAGATTACAGGCATGTGTTACTATGCCCAGCTTCTTGGTCATCTTATCCAAAGTGACCCCAATTTATTCCTATTACTTGTTAACACACCCACCAGTTAATTTATGTCACAGTCTTGCCAAGCTCTAAAATTATCTTTACTTGTTCACTTCCTTTTTTTATTATCAGTGTTGCCCTTGTAAATACAAATCTCCTAAGAGCAGGAAGAGATTTACCTTGTGCTGTCAATTGGCATGTATTAATATTTTGAATGAATGAATGGATGAGAGTTAGGAAAAAATACGATGGCAGTAAGTCAGCACCTTAACTGAATTAAGGTGGAGAGCATCAGCTCTCCCACGATGAAGCCAGATATTGCTGCATGACATATTTTTACTTCCTTAGGGAATATATAACTGGTGATGACATACAAACAGAAGAGGGAAAGCCTCCGCTCTCTGCTGATGACTTAGAAAGTAATGTCAAAAAGAGTAAAATCTTGCTGGCTCCAGCTTTCATTCCATTTATAATGCTGTTTATACGCAAATCAGATTTTCTTACTTCTCTCAGATTCTAGGGTTTGGTTTCATTTCTCTTCCAAAGCACGCAGTTCTGCACTCACTGAGCCAGTGCCATAAAAGCCCATCAACAATTCAGGCTAGCCACGGGGTATCTGAAGACCTCACTCTAAATTAAACTGTTGCCCACTGAAAATACCCACTCAGAAAAGACATAGCACAGGTATCACACCCTAACAACTTGAACATGAAGACAAAGCACATGCAAGAAGTGGGTGCTTCCTCACACTACCTCAGTGCAAAACTACTCCTCCCATAAAGGGAAGTGGAACAGGGTGTAGAAACCCTCTGAAAGGTGCAACTCAAAGCAAGTGATGAAGCTGGGCACCGTGGCTTACGCCTGTAATCCCAGCTACTCAGGAAGCTGAGGCAGGGGGATTGCAGGTTTAAGGTCAGAAGCAGCATACATAACTTAGTGAGACTGTGTCAACATAAAAATTTTTAAAAAAGGGGCTGGGATGGAGGTCAGTGGTGGAACACCTCCCTAGCAAGTGCGAGGTCCTGGGCTCACCTCCTCAGTGCTGCAAAAACAAAGCATGATTCACTGGCACTCTTTAGGCCTAATGGTGTTTGTTCCACTGAACTTGAAGGAGTAGGGCAGTTAACTAATTAATGATTGAGAATTCCTGAAATGGGAAAAGCATGAGGCAGAAAAGAGCGGAAAAAAAACTTTTCGCCCCTATTTTGCGTTGGATCCTTCCTGTGCCATACTGAGTCCACATAACTGTGCCCTAAAAGCAACACAATCAAATGCTGAGAGAAAGAGACACTTACGCGGCATGATCCCTTGGCTGACCAGTTCTTCCCGGGTCCGGCGCTGTTGGAGCTTCAACTGCAGCACTGCAAGGCAACAAAGACAGAGGAGAGATGAAGGGTCAGCTGAGTACTCCACCTCAAAAGACACATTTTCAAATGCTGAGAAAGTCTAAAAACAGGAGCGTAGTGTGAAGGAAGGATCTCTTGAATTGCAACTGTGTGTAATTGCAGAAGTGGCCTGATACAGCAGAGTTTCCGTATTCTGCTGTGGGTGGCGAGAGGAAGTTGCAAAGCTCTTGCAGAGCGATAACAATCCACAAACTACCAGAGTCTTGCCTCTTGCTCAAAACCTCCTACAATACTTGGTCCTCCAAGACTGAAAAACAATTCTGAACTCAAGGAAAATACAATGAGGGTTAGCATGTAGCAGAAAGAGCTTTCCAGATGCTATACGTGTTCTCAGTAAATGAGCACCCCGTAAATACAGTGAATGATGCCACTACTCACAGAGACCAGGAAGTATTGGTTATTTTTAAAAATTTTCCCTTTCTTTCTTTCTTTTTTTTTTTTTT